>BGNK01001801.1:0-111503 GCA_003297005.1 Symbiodinium sp. clade A Y106
CACGCGCACACGCGCACACGCGCACACGCGCACACGCGCACACGCGCACACGCGCACACGCGCACACGCACGCACATGTACAGATACATGATATGTATGTGTGCATGTATGTATGTATATATACACACATACCCCCACAGAACCTGAACGAATCCCTATGAAACCAGCGAGAAGCTTCAAGAACCCACCTGAGCCCCCAAACAGTGTCACGTCTAGTTACCGCAAGAGGGTTTGGGTTCCATAGGTATAGTTCGTGATACCAGTCCGAGCTAGACTATCGTAGAGCGGACCCCGAAGCTCTATCGTCTTGCGCTGTGCCGCTGTGATAGGCACCCGACGCCCAGAATACAGAGAACCGACCCCTACAGTAGCTGGCTTCGAGTGCTGATCCGTAGCGTAGAGGAGCTGACTGTTCGCTGAGAATCGCGGAGGCGTGGGCAAAGGAAGCAAATCTGGCTGGGGCAGAGCGCTGGATGAACAGAGCGAAGCCTGGCGGAAGAGTGTGAATTGCACTGCACTAGAGCAGTTCGGGCTTCGATAATGGTTTTTTAAGTTTTAGGGTTTCGGAAGCTTCGATAACCGGATACTCTCCCTGCAACACTCGGTGTGGCAAGCGAGCAGAGCTTCGGCACGGCAAACTCAGGAAGATCCTGTCTAGCTCATGCCGGAATTTGTAGTTGCACTACACCCTGCACCTGAAACCATCAGACCCTTCAACTTGCACCCAGTGCGAACGACGGAAGCTTGCAACATTCGAAGCGTTCTGCCGAGTGGTCGAGACTTGTCCTGAAGTAGGGGCTTCCCAAACCCACAGACCAAAAAACTAAGCCCTGAAATCTGTTTAGAAGCCCGAGAATCCAAAACAGAGCCGCCAAGCATCGAAGTCTGAGCCTTCTCAGGATTGAGGTTGGGCTGCACCTCAGCAATCAGATGTTCAACACGATGCTGCAATCGCACCGTGGCTGACTGCTCATCATCGGCATTGGAGGGCGTGCCACTGTATGGTAGGTGTTTATGTTATTGAGTTCCAGAGTGGAGGTTATAGGGTTTTCGGGTTGCACGAGAAAGGTGGAATCCGTCGTTTCGAAGCCATCATCAACCAGGGGAGGGCGAGAGAGTGCTACTCCCGTAATTCCTGGTTTCAGAAGACGAGATCGCGGCTGCAAGCTCTTGCCCGTAACATGGTCAGGTTCCCCTTTAGAAGCCCGGTAGCTGTTGCAGTGGGCTGCGGTTGCTGGTCATCGTTAAACAGGCTGGTATATGTTTTGCCGACTGTCGTACCCCCAACTCAAAAGCCTACTAATGATGCAGAGGTTGGAGCACCTACTTTAACAGCATTCGTTATGTTCCCTTTATGAGGATTCAGTGATCGGCGATCGTGCTGCTTTTCATACTAACAAAAAGCTCAGGTGTGCCGTCGCTGGAGAGGCGCACAAGTCGGGATGCCAAAAATGCTGCAGCTACAGCAATTGGGAACTGCAGCAGCAGTCTAATCCGAAACACAGGAAGATTGATTTTAGTATGAAGACGAACAGGTTGAAAAGGTGCGAGGGTGACCTAGACACTGGATCACGCATCTTGCAGAATCTAGGGCCACGACTTCGTGAAGTTTTCTGGAAGTTTGCACTTTTTGAATGTTTGCTCTTTCCTGGGTGCATTTTGTGCTGGTCATCCGCAATTCCGTGTTTCACTTGGTAAACACTTGATTCAGGTGTTGTATGGTCATATCCATCATCATGAGGTAATGATGATAATGCAGGGGCCTTGGTTGCTTTTGGACATGTGGGGTTTGATCCCTTTCGACTCCAGACCGACAGGGGCCCGAATCTGAAGCCCTAAACGTTTCAACCCTAGATGCCTCAACCCTCAACTATAAAGTCCATTTAAACCAAAGACTAAGCCCCTAAGGGCATAGCCAGGCGGATCAAGCCGATGCGTGGTTCCAGAAGATGCAACAACGAGGGCTCTCGCCCGACATCGTGACGCTGGGCAAGCTGCCGTTGAATCAGCTCGTTTCGAATTCAGGTTGTAGTTGAATGGTCCACACTTTCGAGCCTGCGCCGTACTCTTGAAGTTGCGGTTGAACATCGGTTGCAAGTACCTAGACTGCATCGCCAGCACTGCAAAGGCAATCTGGCGAACGCCAATGCCAAGCAGGGCCGATTCATGCGTCACTTGTCCGATCGTTTCTCATCGTGGCCGTTGGAGTATCAACGGGTTTCTGATATGGTGAGAAGTCCAGAATGTAGGTGTGTGTAATGCCTCCTGTCCGAGCATGCTGCCACTCCTTTAGGCACATGGTGTCTAACATCTCGAGAGTGCTGCTACCATCCATCAACAAGCGCAACAGGCTCAGTTAAAGGACTTCTTCGCGAGCTCTTCTGCAGTCCACAAGAAGACTTCGGTGTTGCTAGGTTGTGGGGTGGCGCAGACCAACCAAAGAGGGTCAATGTCCAACCACAGGCTGCTCTTTAGTGTGCACCAACTATTGGGACATTGGGCGAATCCTGTTCTTTCAGACTTAACCTCAACTTCCATTGTCTGCGGTTTCATATGCTGCGATAGAGAGGTCGCATCGGAGCAGACATCCGGCCACATCAAGCGGCTGGAGTTCAAAAACAATTACTTGCTGTTAAGGCGCAGATGGCGGCTGCACCCTGATATACACCCGAAAAGTTATGACTCCTGAACCGCCAGGCAAGATCTGTCCCGAAGTTAAAGCTTTCAAGACAATTGCCGAGTACTAAGAAGGGCAAACTGCATGTGAGAACAAAGTTTGGGACCGACACCGACAAGCACGAAGGAAAGACAGAAGTCGACACACTGATTCCGCACCCTTACCCCGACATCGTACTTTAACAGCCCTCAAGAAGCATTAATAACCTTTAAACCCCTTCGACTGCTAGGGCCCAAATGATACCCTCGAATCGGAAGGTGCGGAAGAGTGCCTGCGGGAGCTGAAAAATCTGCAGCTGCCGCCGAGCATCGTTGTTTTGAACAGCCGCTTGCAGCCAAAACCCGGATATCACCCGGCCTTCAAGCATACTTAGAATTATGGTTTTGGTGTGCACGACACTTGACTATAATGTCAAGGGGTTGGATGGGAGTACTGCTACTGATTCTCGCACCTCTTTGACTTCCCAGACGTGCCGTGAAGGATGCCTTACGGTTCAGAGTTAATGCCCGAGACCTGCATGCAGACGATGCAAGGGTAAAACTGAATTCGCCAAGCAAAACCGAAGACCACATACAGTATGGTATGGTACAACAGCTCCAACATTTTACTAGGTCCTTCTCCTAGTAGTAGAGTAGGCAATCTTTAACCTTTTGGGGTAGTATAATCCCTATATAGTCCTTATATTATGAAAAAGGTTAGCCTTTGGTTCCCCATGATACCCGACAAGTAGGTTCCAGAGCTCCAGGGTAAGGGCTTAGGACTGCAGCTCTTAGGGATCAAATGTGCTCGAGAGTCTCAGAACTCCCGGGTGGATCCCACGAAGGAAGCTACCATGGAACCCCATACTACCCAGTCGGCGGCTTTGTTGGCGACGGATCTTACCGCCAACCCGGAAAGGGAGCCGTAAATAAGGGTCTGAGTAAATTTGAGTATTGGTACCGATGTCGGAGAATAGTTAAGCAACTGTTCCCCCTGTCGAGGGACAGTACTTAGTCGAAACATGAGCGCATCTTCGGTTTGGTGCCTCTTCATCCTCTTCGGGGAAGGAGGAAGTCTCGTTTGTTTCTCAGTATTATGATAGTAGGTCTTTGGGGCCCTGCAATAGCTTCCTACTGCCTCGTTTCATGTTAGTTCTGAACCTCGCAATATGACATTCCCTCTTCCGCTTGGCATCACATCATGAGCCCTGTGCCTTGCGGCACCATTTTTGCACTTCGTGGACAAGTGTGTCGGGGCGTGTGACTGTGGCAGCGGTGTTGGTAGTGGTGAACAGAACAGCGCCTGCCCCCAACACCCTCCTCCTGCCCGGTTTGTTGTTTTGGTGTTGAGCCGTGCGTGCCCCATCCCAGGTGTGATAAATGCGTGCTCCCAAGCTGGCGAGCTGAAGAGAGCGGAAGAGTGGCTGGGAAGGGCGCGGCTCGGCTACAAATGCCTTTAGCTACTAATTCACGCCTCTTGCCCTGCCTTGAGCAGCTTTGCTTGGGACACTGACCCGTAGAAGGCCTGAATCCTCAACGTTTGCGCGTCGTTTCTCGCAGCAGGACGGACATGAACCTGCGGCCGGATTTGATGAGCTTCAATGGAGCTGCCTGGATCTGTTTTGAGTCTATGGGACTTACGGGTTGAAAGGTAATACTGGGGTGTAGGCATCCCACGGCAAAATTTGCATAAGGATCCCGAAACCTGCTCGGGTTTGCGGCAGTCACTGGGTTGGGATTTCATGAGTCCGATACGGCTCTGTCAGTGAATCAGCCTAAAGCCAAGTAATCGAAGGATCCTAAGTTCTCTCGTAGGAGTCATGTGTCCGGTTTGTGTAGGTGCTGCCCACATCGGAGTCCAGAGTGCTTTGGCTCGTTTATCCCTTCCCTGAGCCTCCGAAGGTCATCAACGCTTGTGCGCGATGTGGGTGTGCCTCACGCCACATAGCAGCACTCCAGGCATTCTGCATAGGAAGGCGAAGGGCGGTTTGGGAAATAGGGTTTGGGTAAAGGGTACGGTAAAGGTGTAAAATGCACGGTAGGCTACAAGAAAGACGACAGGATCCCTCAGAAGTACATCTCCAACTCAGTGATAGAATCGACGCCTGGATTTACATTCAATCCTGGCCTTGAATCCTGAACCCTGAGCCAGAACCCTTCCCACTACCTAGACCCCCCAACTACCCTATAATATACCCCCAAATACCTACTATTAAGGGCCATTAGGGCTCCATTAAAGGGCCATTGGGGGGTCCTGGTATGTGTGTTTTGTACCCTTGTCCGGGTACGCCTTTCAGGGCCGCAAGGCGAACGCAGCCGTCGAAACCCCAAACCTACCGGCGTAGTAGGGTGTGGATCTGCAGCCTATACGTTTTGATCGGCAGAGGGAGGCTGCATTTGTAGGCTTGGCAAAGGGCTCACTGTAGGTTTTGTACCTGCAGTCTACATCATGTCCTATCGCGAGGCTCTGTGATTGAATCGCGACAACCAAACCGTGCCCAGGCAAGTCCCCGATTCGCCCTATGATATGCTGGAGTTGCATTGGGGTTCTAGAGCAATACAGGCGTTAGATTATATTATATTATGTAGCATTATTCTTTAACGGTGAGGGCTTGAGTTCCCGAGTATTAATTATTGAGCATTCCGAGACCTAAGCAGGCGAAACACTGGAACACCAGTGCCCCAAAATCCGGAAACAACGATGTTTGTGACGACATGTTGAACCTTTCCACCTACAGTCTCTCTACAGACGCCTGGTATTGCCGAGTGTGAGCGTCAAAACAATCCGGAAACTGTCCAGTAAAGAGCTAGTGCGGAGCAGAGGTCTGAATACTCAGGACATCAATATCTGCTTAAAGTCCGCACATAATGCCCTTCTAATGAAGCCTCCACTCCATAGTCTAAGTATGGCAAAGGCCGCTGTATCAACCATGAGAGACACTCAGGAGCGATCTACTGGCTAGAGGTCATGGGCCAGCGCGAGGTTCAGGTTGGAACATGTGGCCTTTTCTTTTGGGGGTTTAAGGTTTAGAATATAAGAGTATAGGCTTTATATACTATGCAGCCCCTCATCAAGCAAAACAGTTCTAGATATTCTATATATGGGTGTTGTTCAAGGTCTAGGGCCTAGGGGTTGGGGCTTCAGTTGCTAAAAGGTTAGGCGTGTTCGAAAGAATCCCAGGTATGCCGTTGCGGGATACCTAGCATGCAGAGCTGAATCAGTGATCATTTTTTTGGTGGATTCCGAAAACATGTCCGACAGTCGACAAACTCCTCAAACTCTACGTGTTCTCTTTCAAGCTTCTATATCTCACAAACATAAATAGTACGTCTAAAGATGCAAACACTACTGTGTAGTAGTTTACGATCCCTTAAGCCTTTGGGAGTTCCGTCCACGGGTTTCGGGGTTGCGGCTTTCGGTTTGGCGGGGGATTATGTGGGTTTTGGGCGTAGGGGTAGCTACCGGCATCGGAAGTCGTAGCTGCTTGAACCTATGTGTGTGTGTGTGCCAATGCCAGTATAGACACCGGCATGTCGATAGATGTATGATTTACATCAGTAGTTGACTACATACCAGATCTGTATTATGATCTGTATGTGTCGTAGGACACCCCGCCCTTTTGTTTCAAGGCTCGGGGTTCCAGGATTTAGAGTCCAGGCCGATCCTGACCTCATGCATGTTGAATCATGTTGACATGATTGCCCGCATAAACCATGCACCTGCAGCCCGACAGACGAATCGGGAGGCCACCAGCTAGGGACGTGAAAGGAAAACAACAAACTGCAGACAAAAAGTGAAAGAGCGACACGACATAAATGGACAAGAAAACAGAGGCACTGATTCATCAATGCACACCCTGAACATGAGATCGCTGAAGGGATTTTGGATATATCTAAACAAATTGTGGCCAGGCAGACGTAGTCACCTTCAACAGCATCTTGGCATCATAATTCCTCGCGGTTTCGGCTAAGTCCACGTTTTGGGTCACTGTTCTTGAAGGGCTTGGGGCTTGCCTGTTCCTGCTAACGTGCTGGGAGTTGCCATCTGGAACAATCGCTGTTTGAACCCAGAACAGGACACCTGACCCTGCAAGATTAAAGAAACCCAAGTCAGGAAGCCTTGTAGCTGTGGTGGGTTCTGGGGCTTGCAGGATCCTGCTTTTGTGCGTGTGTGTGCTCACGTTGTTCTGTTCTTTTGAGGGCTAGGTCTTTTCATTCTTCCCCTCGCGCTTGAGAAGAAGCAGCAGTCCCCAGTGAAAATCTGGCAGTGCAGGCCTTGTCCAGTTTTGTCGACCGCCCACTTCCGTGACCATGTCGGTATGGGTCTTTTTTTACGTCTAACGCTCAAGCTCTATGAGTCCAAGCCATGACTGTTTCCACATGCACCAAAATCCTTAAGCTTGAGACCCGAGGCCCGCAGTCGGCACAAAATGAATCCTACCCATCGCCCCTCTGAGCTTGAAGGCTTCTGCTACCTTGTAGTTGAGTGTCTATAGGAGCGAAGCGAGCACAGCGCCATACTCTACGGAATATATTCAATATGGGCATAACTCAGCTGGTTCAAGGGCACTGCAAAGATTTCATGTAGTGGGATGTCTTGAACCCGAAATCCTAGCAGACCGAACCAGGTGTAATCAACGCCTGTGCAGAGGACGGGAAAGCTGAGCAGGCCGCTACTCTGGGGGTTGGGAAGCTCCCCAAAGCCTATAAGATTCTAGAAGGGAGCGAGCGAAAGAAATGTTTGCGCGAAATTGGAATGACCAACAAGAGATGCCAGCCCTGCTACTACATGATCTAGATGTGCGCATCTCCAACCAGCTACTGTAGTCTCACATCGGACCTTGTGAGGATCCTCCTGCCTGCTTTGAGTTGCGCGAGTCGAAATGCGAGATAACTTGTACATATTCAAGTGAGCTCGTGCTCATGCATGGGTTGGACGGCTGGACATGTCAGATGGGCTGCGTAATTAACTGCATTCCCGTGGTCCCGGAACGAGCAGATCCAAACCCGAAGCGCCTGGCCTGTGCGAGAGTGAGAGACGAAGCGCTTCCAAACGCTTAAGCCCAGACCTTCAAAGCCCATCATTCAGAGACTCATGAATCCGTGCCTGCCCTGAGCGAGTGTGCGTGTCGAAAGCCCATCATTCCTGAACCCAACCCTAAACCCTAAACCTTCCCCTCAGCCCCGAGGCTTGGCACTTTCTGCAAGAGATGCGCCGCCGGAGCTTGGAGCCAACAGCCATGTCGACCGGCAGCCGCCGGACGGCGCTAGGTTTATGGCCCTTAAGGCTTTGGAGTGTTAAGGCTCAGGGGTTGTCGGTCTTTGTGGGGTTGAGTTTCAATGGCTTCGCCTTTGGATGGGTTTTCTGGTTAAGTCCTGCTAGAGAGAACGGTATGCGGAGCTGGCTACATGGTTCCAGTATTACAACCTCAACTGTGAAGCCAGCAGCGAGGTAGATCGGCAGGTTCGGGGAGTTCGAAACTACAACCCCACAACCCTACACACATCTACGCACCAAACCTACCCCGATGTCGCCATGAGAGCCGATGTCTGCTGGACGAGAGGTGGATGACATAACCATCGGTAAGTCTACCGGCCTCAATCCTGTAGACATTGCGTTGAGCTCTTGAACATCCCTACTATGCCGGTTTTGTCCTTGCACTGCAGGAGGCAAAAAATACCCCAAGATGCCGAAGCCTCGGGAGGCTGCAAACCTAAGCAGAAAGAGGCCTTATCTAGGTGCCCCGGTAGTACCCTTTTACCCTTTTTCTTTTTGAGTTCCCTTATTAAAACCGAATAGTAGGACAAAGGGTACCCTTATTGTTAAGGGGCTACTGGGGAACCTAGTTATTCTAAAGGACCGACCCCGAAGTCACACGGCGCGGAAACATCCTTCCCAAGTAAGGCCTTTAAAGCGATTGACTTCAACCAAGCAGGAAGGCCCTGATCCCCCCAAGTCCCGAAGACCCCAAAGCTCGGAACCCCGCTACGCTTTGTTTTGTTGTCATCTCCCAAACCCTCAAAGTCGTGAGAAACCTTAAACCACTAAGCCCTAAACGCCCGAACACCCTTCAAACCACTAAGTCCCCAAGCTCCACCAGGTGTGCTGAAGGCCTTCGCGAGAACCAAAGAGCCTAAGTTAGCAGAGCAGCGCTTGCTGGAACTCTCCGAGGTGCACGTTTCGGGGTATTTTCGGACCTTACATGAAGTATTTTGATGACCTAATAAGTATATGACATATTCTCCGCATGTTTTAAGTCTGTGGTTTTGATATAGGGTTCATGCAGGGTTTCAAGAGTAATCCTGAATAGATAGGGCTCGAGGCTACCAAGGTTTGCGAGGATTGGGGTTCGATGTTTTGGGGCTTTGCGGCTTCAGGGTTTGGTGTTTTTGCTTTGTGTTCTCGCTTTAGGGTTTAGGGTTTGGGTTTTAGGTGCAGCCGGTGCGGAATCCGTGCTAATGCTTCAGGAAATGTTCCAGGGCTTTTTGTCAATAGACTTCTGTGCAACCTGTGGGCCTTCACCTTACTACCCGAACCTGTAAAGAAGGCCTAAACCCCAAGGCCTGGGCGTAAATCTGCCGCTCAGCCCTTGTGGCGCAAAATTTGCGTCAGGATCGTGGGTAGCGCTTTCTGTGAGTTTCGGAAAGACGAAGGGATCCGAACTATAGACTCCCCCGGCCCACGTAATTCTAAGGACACACCGTCTCGCAAGCTTGAACCCTCCTGTCTTCAATTTCATCGAGGATGCAAGCGGAGCAAGGGCGAAGTAGACTCAACAGATTCGGCCCGCTACGGCAATCGCAAGGAGGTCTGGGTCCTCGTGGTCAGGAACTTCCAAATGCCACACAAATGGCATGCTCTACAAATCCCCAGTGGTAATTTGACAAGGACCCGGAAAAGAGGCTGTGGCGACCTTGCACAGAGCCATGGTCGAAGCGAGCGAGTTCTGCAATAATAACCCCTTGAAACTGATGTACTCTGTTATGAGAGACCACAACAGCGACCCCAATGTAAAATTCTAACTTGCGGGGTACTTAATTAATGATGGAGAAAACACTCGCGCAAAAAAGTCAAGCCCCGAGTTCAATTCTTAAATCCCTTACTTCAAAACATCCTAAACCCTGAAGCCTCAACAGCGAGTTTCTTGAGACCGCCGTCTCGGGACCCTTCAAGGACTCCTTTAAGGGAGCTTCTTGAGACCCTGAGCCCTAAACCCAGAAAGAGCAAGTAGCAAGCTCAGAAGAGTGTGAGTCGAAACCAGAAAGGGATCCTTTAAGGGCCTCATTCAAGTGATTTTCTTGAGAACGCTGCTGCCAGGATGGCTTGCCGATCCCGAAGGCTGGTACGGGAAGTTCCCGACGAGTCCTCCAGGGTTTATGCAGGGTTTTATAGGGTTATGTTTTTGACAGTTTACGGTTCCAGTAAAGGTTTTCTACTTGATGCTTTTAGGGCCATTCAGGGTTTACGGCTTACACGAGAATGAGAAGGTCTAATGGGTTTCGGAAATTAGGATGTGAGACTGTGGATTGCCGGGTGTTGGAAGTTTTGGGAGTTCAATGTCAGATTTAGGCTGTAGGGATTGGGGCGTTTTTTCGGAGGCCCTTACTCTGTAGGATTAGATTTAGGTTTTAGGGTTTGAGACGTCTTTCATAAGCGCTTAAGGGTTTAAGAAACTGCACCGAAGCCATTGCAGTTCAGGCTTGGGTCGTTTGAAGGGTTTACGGGGCTTCGGGGATGCGGGGCGTTACTTGTAGGATTTAGGACTTCAGGGATGTGGGAATTTAGCTCTTGGGAATGATTAGAATGCCCCGGCCCCCTTCCAGAGCGCGTCCCGGACTTCGTGGCGCGTGGGGGTATGGGCCTGACAGAGCAATGTCGAATAAAGTGTTGAAGACAACCATAGTCTCCTTCTGAAGGTTCGAGTGGTGATGACAGGTTCTAGCCAGAATGTTGAGGCAGCGGCAGCCAGGTTGATGTAGCATCCACGGCCTATTGTCCCAGTAACTGGGTCCCAGTATGTAATCGTGACGAGATTTGGGTTTGTGTTTTCCAAAACAGTAGGATCCTTGTCGAAAGGGTATCCATACATCATCATACATCACTGACCCCTATATGATATGACCTGGTGGGAGCCTCCGGCAGCAGGAGCTGCTTGTCCGAGTTGCTGCAGCAGATTCACCATCAAGGCTGCCGGAACACGTTGTTCGGTTTTCAGGTAGGGACTGAGTGTTCACTAGCGTTGAGGGCAGCTGAGGGCTTTTGGTTCGTGTTTGAGGGTTCCAGAAATTGGAACCCTCAACACCGCACATCCCTATATACGGTTCCGGACGCTGGTTCCGGAACCTCAAGCCCCACCCAGAGGGCGCTGAACTGCAATGCTCCCAGCCATATAGTAGAAGCCAGAAAGTTGGAACATCATTATCCTCATGCCCTTAAGGTAAAGTATAAGGGATCCTAGCACTAATCCTCCTAAAGCCATGTTCCAACTTTCTGGGTTCTACTATACACCCGGAGTACCCATGTTGCGAGAGGACCGGCAGCCCATTGAGAAGGGCCCCTGGTCTGCAGGCGGTGAGGTTCCGGTTCCAGGATTCCATGCGCAAGGATGACACGCACAAATCGAGAAGTGTACCAAAAAAATAAGATTTCCTGGATTTGAACGCATCAGAGAAGTGGCATGAGAGAATTTGTCGGGATTCCTGCCTTCAGGTGGATTGAGGGTTCGTGGTGGTTTAAGATATAGGGCTTGATGTTAGGGTTTAGTGGTGGGGGGGGGGTCGGATGTGGAAGCCTAAAGGGGTTTTGATGCCGTCACTGCGATGATATGCCCTCCTTATCTTCGTAAGGGTCACCATACACACTATGTAGGAAGGCCCCTAAAGAATCAGGCATCTGCACTATGCATGCAAGGAACCTGCGTTCAGATCAACCTATCACTCTCAGCGACTTTGGAGAAGAATAGCAATGTTTATGTGGTGAATATCCTGACGGTGAAACAGGCGAGCATAAAATTACGTTGCTGCACATGTTGATCCTGATCGCTTAAACAAGCATCCACGGAAAACATCTTGTGCACTTTGTCAAAGCGTTCGACCAGGTTGTCCCTGTAACGAAGCCTTACTAAACCGGCCTGTTTCATGAAAAGTGTTATCTCCTTGTAAATGAGCCAAAGTCATACTTGGAGTTATATAGTTATGTATTTATATACATGTACCCAGCTAACTTAGAAGGAACCCTAATGCCTAATGAAACGGTCGGCTTCAGGTACATCCTAAACTGGCCTAGGCCCTGTATCGTTTCCGTGGCCGTGGAGATGCAAAACTGGTCGAGCTTTTGCAGAAGGCGCTGGAGGCACAGTGGATCTACGGCTCCTTGGCACGGGGATCGGGTTAGGCTGTGTTCTTGTTAAGGAACGTAACCATGTGTAGTCCAATATCCGTTCAGAACGAGATGATATTCCTCTGCGATATCCCTTGTTATGAGAACTTGGTGAGGAACACTGCGTTCCCTCACACAAGGACCCAGCCAGATAAATACTATAGGATGATGCTACAGTACTACGCGCAAACAATGGTGAATTTCCCGGTTTGGGCATGACGACATTGCATGGATGGCTTGGGTATGCGCGTACTGGCACATGCGTTCTGTAGAGTGATGCGCATATCGTTGTGTGTGCGAGTTTGTTCCCGGCATTCAGGTTCAGTCCCATAACCCTAGATTTTTAAACCAAATATTCCTGACAATACACTTAATCATGTTTCCTCGATCCCTTAATCCTCATAAACTTATCAGGGGTTGCACTTGAATCGGGTTAGGCCGGAAGGGTCGAAACGGAAGTGTGCAAACATCAGTGCCGATTTCCCTCCCCATAGTCCTTTAATGACAATACCGGGACGTCAGTACGATCCAAGCCCTCGTCCCTGCATTGGAAGGTGCTGGGTTCTGTTCGGGTTTGACTTGCGCTCAGATCCCTAGACAGCAGAAGGTCGAGATCCATTTAAGGCACAGGCACATAGGTATAAGACCATGTGCTACGCGACAATACGCCATTGTATGCTGTGCTATGCTTTATGAAAGCCAACCAGGATTTAGAGGTTTAGAGTTCGGACCCTCCGAGCGCCCTGCAGTGCAAGGTTATCCGAGGCGTCCGCGGGGCGCCGGGGTTCGGGGTTTGGATTCCTGCTTTGCAGGCTCGTGGGGGTAGGATTTGCGTAGCTTCGGTGCCGCACACTGGCACGCTAGACAATGAAAGCCACTGAGGGTTCAAAGTTGGCTCTTCCTGCATGGCAAAGGTTTGCGTAGCTTTGGTCACAGATGTCTGCTCTTGAGACTTGTGCTTTGGGGTCTTGCGCTTACGGTGTCGGGTCAAGGTCACAAGGTGTAGGGCTGTCAAAGGCCGAAGCGTTTCAGTTCAGGTAGGGCTTTGGGATTTGGGGCTTATGTGGGGGCGAAGGTGTGGCTGCCAACACGTAAGGACCCAAGAAAGACTTGTAGTATGCTGGGAAGACTTGCAGCAGTAGGCTTTGCTCAGGCAGCAGCAACCCTGCTGCAGAACAACAGTCACTACTAGGTGCCCATTTTGTTGGGCCGAAGCCAACTTAAACATTGCAAAGACTGAGCTTGACGAGAATTTTGGCAACTACAGAAAACAGCTTGCCTGCACTAAGAATCTCTCGTACCACTATTTCTCAGCATCAGGATCCCGAACAATGAAAATCTTACGCTTTAAACCCTACTTCCTAAAACGGACAGAAGGCACATCCTGAGAAGCCCAGAGGGAGGGCACGGGCTAAAGGCTGTCTATATTGCATATATTTCCGAATAGACCTCAGGGTAAACATGTATACGTAGTATCAAACACAAGCCTTACTTGGTATCCGAACATTAGGGTACGATCTTGTCGCACAGTACCGCGTGTCCTAGCTTGTGCTGAGAATCGCGTATTCAGTTAATACGGACAGATCACGATACCACAAAGCAATTTAATGATACAGGACTTCCACAGCAATCTTGTATAGTATTTTGCAAGTAGGACAGGTATTACATCTCGGGCCACTGAAGCCTGACCCCTGTGTTCCAGAGTCCTGTCTACCCTGCATCACGAACAGCTTTCCAGCCCTGTATCAGGCAAAATCCCGAACGCCTGAAGCAGTAAAGGACCAAAGACAACACCGCTTACCCTAGACCCTAGAGAAGGCCCTGGAACACAGAACAGGCAACATAGACCCTAAGACCAACTCCTTATAATACATAGAAAGAAAGGCAGGTATGTGGACACATACATATATGTATATGTATTCGTATATGTATACGTATAGGCATGAGTATATGTATGCTTATGCGCATGAGTATATGTATATGTACGAGTATATGTATATGTATGTGTACAACATGTATATATTGTGATTATGTCTATGTGTATGTATATGTGTATGTACAATGTGTACATGTATATACACACATATGTGTATGCATGCATGCATGCATGCATGCATGCATGCATGGATGGATGTATGTATGTATGTATGTACATGTATGTACGTGTATGTATGTATGTATGTATGTATGTATGTATGTAAGTATGTATGCAATGGTGATTGCAGATTGCGCTAGGGCTGCCCCGGGCTTCCCTCAGTTCACTCACGGCACCTACCAGCTCCCTGGCGGCCTTCACTTGGGCTGGTTAGGGGTTTTCGGTTATTTTTTAGTTGATCGGGGTTTGCCAGACTTTGCACGGATTTGCAAGAGTGTTCAGAGTCTTTGCGGCTTTTAGGGTTTAGGGTGTTTAGGGTTTTGTTGGCATCAAGAGTGGTCCACCGACCCAGAGTTGGGGGTCTAGCTATCTCAGATTTTTCAGGTTGCCTATTTTGTTCTGGCCAAGCCCACATCTGATTGCGGGTTGTCCGAAGTCGAAGTTCTCTGAGGCTTCGTGGGATCCCCGACCTGAACCAATCCCTAAATCCGAAGCTCAAACCCTTCCGGAAACAAGCTGGAGGTTTAGGGTTTAAGTTTAGGGTTTAGGCCGAAATCCTACACCTGAGACACCCTGGCTACACATCAGGTATCTCTCCGGCATGCAACCCATGACTGCAGGGGGCCCAAGGAGATGCTGAAGTCTCGAAATGCTTAAAGGATCCAAGTACATAGCTATGGCGGTGCAAGGTTGAACTAGGAAGTGCTGCCAAGGAAGTAGGCTTCAGGGTCTATAGGGGAGTTTCCAAAAATAGGGGACCCTAGTAAAGTACCCTAACTAGTAGGATCCTTATTTCTAAGGACCTTAAAATAAGGTACCCCGAATTTTCGGAAACTCCCATAGGGCTTTCAAGTTTTCGGGTGTGCACCTGGAGCTGAGTGTCTTGGACGATTCGTTTACTTCAGGCTCTTGCTGTTGCAAAGAAAGTCGAGAATTTACAGCCGTGCAAACGATTTCACTTCTCCCCCGAAGCCCGGTTTCCCAAATCGATCCGAGACCTAAACCACAGACATTGGACTATTTGGTGACTTGCCAGCCTTGTGCGAGCATGAGCGTCGAAACCACACACTCGTAAGCAAGAAAAACCCAGGCCGATCCCGAAATCTTGAAGCCAGCGTCTAGGGAAGTAGGGTTTCGACACACATTCGTCTGGTTAAGGTTTGGAGCCTATAATATTTAGCCCGACAGCTGTGAGTCCAAACCCTAAAACTCCTTGTTCCGCATTTCAACAGTGCTGCTGTACATCAAGGTGCGCCTTATGTTGGACGCTGTTCCGGGGGCCAAGACGATCTTGGATCCCTTCTGCGGCTCAGGCGCCCTGGCGGACTTGTCGCTACAGGGCTGTGCGCAACCCGTGCATGCTGCAAGTGATCGGATCCTGAATATGGGGACCCCTTTCCAAAGCCCAAAAGCCCTCTCCTACCGTTGCCCAGTGAGATGCCTCTGCCCTCGACCTCCCAAGAAACAGCCCTCCGCCAAAAACAAGAAAGGAACACCACGGTAGGCCTCAAAACCCCAAAGTTCTGCCAAATACAAGTTCAGTTGAGTTTCACGTCCCAAGGCTCTGAAGCTTCAGAATGAAGTCGTTCGACACCTTCAAGAGATTCAGGTTGCTCAAATCTTTCAACGCCCCAAACACCTCCGACCCAAAGAGCAAGAGAAGGTGCTGTCCTTATCGAAGCCCTGGCTGCTGCAGCCTGGCTGCACCTTAGACCAGAGTTCGCTTTCGGAAAGAAGGACCTTCAAAGAGAACGAGCACTTGATAGGGTCTGAGTCCAAATTATCCGGCTTTGTCCGACTATTCTACATGGGTCCTACATCCGAGAAGCTCTCTGCCCCACAGCTAGCGAGGGGAAAGAAGCCATCGGTTGCGATGCGAGCCCGCTGCTGGACTGCACACTTGGATCTTTGGAGAGACTGCACAGGTATTTGGGTTTCAGGGCGTCTGGCTTAGGGTTTGGGGTATTTGCCCGTGGCGCTCTTTGCCTGTTCGTGTCTGTGCGCATACATACGCACTGACAAACACAGATACAAGCATTCATTCGTACAATCAGACATACATACACACATACATGCATACATACACGGTTACCTGTCTACAGGCCAACATACATACTTATGTACGCACATAGTTACATGCCTGCAGGCCTACATGCATGCATGAATACATACATACATGCTTGCATGCTTACATGCTAACATACCTGCATACCTTCATGCCTGCAAGTATGCATGCATGTATATATATATACATGTATACATGTATATATAAGACAGTGCCCTTCGCATGCATGTGAGAGTTTAGCCTTCCATGGAGAACAGTGAAGAAACCAATATGTTTGTTGCAATCTCCCGGGCTGACGGATGTTTCTTGTCAGCAAGAGTTTCTAAGGGTGGCAGGTTCAAACACCAGGGCCGATGATTCTGGACACTCCCGTGGAAGCTCGTTGTGTCCTTTGTGGCACTGGCATAGGAAACCGATGTCGGACCTGACGGGGTAGCAGAGCGTTGGCTGTCCTTCCGGTTCATTCGTCAGAATACCAGGTGCTTCCTAGTCTCGTTCGGCATATTTTCAAGGGCTCAGTAAGCCTATGTCGACCCTGGGGTTTAAGAGTCCTTTGTTCCTGTTAATTCGTCAGACTACCATGGGCATCCATGCCCCTAAAATGGCAAAAAAAATTAAGAAGCAACTGTTTCCTGCAATAAGCAAGCAAACTGGAATCTGCGGAGAGTAGCTACCCAAGCGGCCGACGTAGCAGCAGCAGCAGCATTAGTCGCTAGTCACTCGTCATGCCGCGACAACAGCAGTTGGAATGGCAGGCACACACGACACAGTTTTGGCAGTGATGATCACGGTGCCAACTGTGCTGACAGTGTCACATGCAGAAGTCCAGGCACTTGAGCCGTCACAGGACCTAAGCGCCTCAGCCGTGCCGTCTCTTTGCCAATTGAGTTTGGCCACACCCTGAAAGATGCCGCACCCTGGAAACCCGCAGCTTGCCGGACCGAATTCCGGATGTTTGAGGGCCCCCCCCCTTTGTGACATCGGAGGCTGGCGATCTTTGTGTCCTACCATCACTGCTACCCGGCTTCGGGTTTAGTTTCCGTGGGGTATCGGTTTGTCTTTGAATTTTAGTGTTCTAAATTCTAAAGGTGCAATTTTTTAGCTTTCGGTGGCATGGCGTTCAGAGCTTGCTAGGCTGTGCAAGTTCGGAATCTGAGAAAGAAGTGTTTGCAGTTTCAGGATACATCGGGAAGGACATTTCAAGAGCCCGGCTGAGAACCCTATTCAAATTCGTCGAAGCTTTTTTTGTCGTACAGTCTTGTTGAGGCCCCACAATCACAACCAATTTCCTTGAAGTGTATCATGGCGCGCCAAGGCGACCTCGGTCAACCCGATCTGCAGAAGCTCCAGGCGCGGCAGCGAAGACCACATCGAGTTAAGGGACCTGCCAGGTTCAGCAAATTCCAGAACTCTGGTACAAAAGACTTCAGCTTGTGGGATCCTTATTGCGAGAACGCTGAATCAGGCACACGCAAAAGCTAAGAAAACGCTGCCTGGCATTACCTAGCTGCATTGGATTAAAGGATTTCGGTTGTTTGAAGATTTTTGTAGTATACTCTATATATATATATATATATATGACATAGGACCATAGGCCAAGCAAGCTTAGATTCTTAGATGGCTAGGGCAAAGGTTTTACACAATTATGAGGGCTTCACATGCGCATCGAGGGGGTTCCACGAAGAGCCCTAAATAAAGCATTCGCGAAACGCATTCCAGGCCCAAGACATTATGGGATTTAGGGTTTAGGGTTTAGGAACCCTTGAAGGAAGCCAAGTGAAGCTTACGACCTGAAGGTCCGTGGGACAAGAAGGCGCCGAGGTCCTGCGTGGCCCACACAGCAGCATCCTCCAGTCCTCCCACAAAATGTTTCCTCTCCCTTGAATGTTGTGGGACGTCGCAGGAGTGTGGATGAATTACCGAAAAGGTCTCAAAACCTCTCCAGTCTTCCCACAGGATATTTCCTCTCCCTTGAGTTTTGTGGGACGTCGCAGGAATGTGGATGAATTACCGAAAAGATCTCAAAACCTAGGTTGGCAAGTTTACAAAAACCCTCGTTGGAAGCTTCAATCGTGTGGAGGTCCTGATGCAGGAGGTGAGTGCTGAGGGGCAGCTGGGCGTCCCCTGGCACAGAAATGGATGCTGGTCTTGGGACACGGCAGGCCAGAAGTGAGCCTCAAACCCTACAAACCCCATATGAGGCCGTGTTTCATGTTTTATAAACGCGCTAAACTCTCATAGGCCATCAAAGACTTGAGACGTTCATGTTATTTTGGAGACTCTGAGGCTCCTGGGATCCTGGGAAACCGCTGTGAGGGCTGCAACTTAGCAGTTCGGGAAAATCGGACGGTCTCTCACTCAGTCTAAAAAAGCCGACACTACCTCGAGAGAGCACCAGAAGCCTCAGACCTTGCCATGCGGGATCATGGGGTGTCCCCTTAGAAATCACTTTTTACTTTTAGTGTGCTATGGCCTATATGCGTTCAAGGGGTTATAAATAACCGGATTATTTGGGGTGGGGGGGTGATGATTTACGGCTCCAAAGCCTGCCATTTTGGTTTTGGGCTCAAGAAACCTGGCAAGAAGTCCTCCTCAAAGACGTAGTCGAGCACGCTTGAGCATAGCTTGAGCCATGGAAGAGGTGGCCAAAAGAGCACGACTCGCCGGTCAGAGCCTAGCAGGTTCTAGCGGGAGCCTCAGGAACCAGGCTTTGGCGGCCTNTAGTCGAGCACGCTTGAGCATAGCTTGAGCCATGGAAGAGGTGGCCAAAAGAGCACGACTCGCCGGTCAGAGCCTAGCAGGTTCTAGCGGGAGCCTCAGGAACCAGGCTTTGGCGGCCTTCAAGAAGCACCTGGTGGAGAATCGAGCAATGATCGAAGAGGCAAACGCCCAGGACAAGGCAGAGGCCGAAGCTGCGGTCAAAGCGGGCAAGCTGTCCAGTTCGCTCTTCAAGCGCTTGGACGTCAGTGGCGCCAAGTTTGACACTCTCTTGAAGGGCATTGATGAGATCTTGAGCCTGCCAGACCCTCTTGGCCAGGTGACCTACGCAAACAAAGTTGCCGAAGGTCTGGACTTATACCGGCTGACATGTCCGATCGGAGTTCTCCTCATCATTTTCGAGGCTCGACCGGATGCCGCTGTTCAGATTGCATCCTTGGCTATGAAGTCCGGCAATGCCTTGCTCCTCAAAGGTGGCAAGGAGGCACAGCGATCCAATGCAGCCCTTGTGACTGCAATGTCTGCAGCTTTGCAAGATGTCGGCCTTCCTGCAGATTGTGTTCAAGGGGTTGACACTCGCACAGAAGTTGCGGAGCTCTTAAGGCAGGACAAGTACATCGACTTGGTCATTCCAAGAGGTTCCAACGAGCTGGTCAAGTCTATCAAGGATGCCTCCCGCATTCCTGTTATGGGCCATGCAGACGGAATCTGNGAGCTCTTAAGGCAGGACAAGTACATCGACTTGGTCATTCCAAGAGGTTCCAACGAGCTGGTCAAGTCTATCAAGGATGCCTCCCGCATTCCTGTTATGGGCCATGCAGACGGAATCTGTGCTGTTTATGTCGACAGCAAGGCAGACTTGGAGAAAGCCGTGAAAGTCGTCGTCGACTCCAAGACACACTACTGTGCGGCCTGCAACTCTATGGAGACACTTTTGGTACATGAAGATGTGGTGCAATCTTTCCTGCCCAAGCTTGCAGCAGCATTGGAAGGAAAGGACGATGTGCATTACAAGGCAGATGCGACATGTTTACCTCGTTTGCCGGCAGCTCTTTGCGAGCCCGTGACGGAAGACGATTTTGACACCGAGTTCCTGTGCCACACCATGGCTGTCAAGGCAGTTGCTTCTGTCCAAGAAGCGATTGACCACATCAACAGCCACAGCTCTGGGCATACGGAGAGCATCGTCACGGAAGACCCCGTAATTGCCGAAACCTTCCTCAGCCGGATAGATTCGGCGGGTGTCTACCACAATTGCTCGACGCGATTTGCCGATGGCTTCCGCTATGGCTTTGGAGCAGAGGTGGGCATATCCACAAATCGNCGGATAGATTCGGCGGGTGTCTACCACAATTGCTCGACGCGATTTGCCGATGGCTTCCGCTATGGCTTTGGAGCAGAGGTGGGCATATCCACAAATCGAATCCATGCACGAGGTCCCGTTGGACTTGGGTCTCTTGGTGAATCTTAGGTCTCCTTTTTGCTTTTTGTTGTATGGGCTTCCTAAGACTTTTAGAGGGAGCCCCTAAAGGGAAACAGGCGCGTAAAAAGCCTTGTAGTTTCCCGAGTATCCATGGGCAAACCGTATAAGGTCCACCCAGACCTCATCCGTTCCACAGAGCATCCATGGGCCAAAACCATGATCACGTCCACCCAGACCTCATCCGTCCCTCAGAGCATCCATGGGCCAAAGCCATGATTTCGTGCACCCAGACCTCATCCGTTGCCCTCTGCACCCACGGGCCAAAACCATCATAAAGTCCACCCGGACATCATCTGTCCCCCACAGCATCCAGGGCCCAAAACAATGATAACGTCCACCCAGACCTCATCCTTCCCCCAGACCATCCATGGGTCAGTTCACCCATGGGTCAACCATGATATCAACCACCCAGACCTCATCCTTTCCCCAGAGCATCCATGGGTCAACTATGATAACGTCCACGCAGACCTCGTCCTTTCCTCAGCTGAAAAAGCCAACGGCACATATTACATAATATGACTGGGACTCAGAGCACAAACTGATGACGGCAGACGTCCCAAGACTCCCTTCCCTCGTCGTCCCATGCGAGGCCAATCCAGATCNCGGCACATATTACATAATATGACTGGGACTCAGAGCACAAACTGATGACGGCAGACGTCCCAAGACTCCCTTCCCTCGTCGTCCCATGCGAGGCCAATCCAGATCTCTTTAGATACCTATATGTAGGATACCTCTTTGAGTTCGTGTGGAGGTACCAACTGCCGCTTACGCAAGACTTCATTGAGGCTATGGCTGACATTTCCTAGATTTCCAGATTTTTGGCCCAAATATCACCGTATGTGTACAAAACAACGGTTTTTGTCGGTGTTTAGACACTACTCGATGCTTTCCTAATTCTCTGGTTGTCAGCCTAGCCACCGAGTTCTGCCCAAAACCCGAACGAAAAGCACTTCGCATGCGTTTAGTCTCCAGGTGTTTTGTGCGCCTGTGACCCCCTTAAAGGGATCCTGCTTGCTTCCTTTCCTAAGTGGGACCCAGGCTTGGCGATCCACAAATACCGAATGTATGGAGCTGGCCACACTGCCGCAGGATTCTCAGGCACATCTCCCGAGCATGCGTTCGTGCATGCCCCTGTGACTGGAGTGGCACGAGTTGAGGACATCCCACAGGCAAAGAAAGCCAGAGCATAAAGGTATGAGAGAGCAGCTAGGCCCGCTAGGCAGACTTCAACCTTGTACAGTTGAGCATTGATGTCTTGCCGCTATGAGGTGCAATGCCTAGTGCTTGCAATGCCTCACAATACTTCAATACACGTTCACATACTCTTGCAAATATTCCAGCCGGACACCTTCGTCCTGTACAGCCCTGCTGTTCATTCAGGTCCATTATTGCTGCTGTGTGCTCAGAAGTGGAAAGTATGGCATTTAAGAACCGTTCCTTTCCCCTGAGTGTGCACATCCAGGCTGAATCCGGCAAGCCTGTTCCAAAAAAATCCAACTTGACAAGTGGGCCAAAGGGATTCAGTCAAACCTAACACGCGTTGTTGCAGCTGCATGTAAACGCGCATATATTTTTGTGTACGTATATTTATGTTTTCATGTGTCTGAAGCTAGCTGCACAGGTATGCATGTACACGTGTTCTATGTATATATACACATACATGCATGCATGCATGCATGCATACATATGCGTGCACATGATATCTGTCTATCTGTCTATCTATCTGCCCACCTACCCAGCTACCTACCTATCTATCTACCATCTATTTGCCTATCAATCAAGCACTCAGTCTATCTGATCTACCTATCCATGTCGTCTCTCTCCATCTAGCTTACTTATATTACCTGTTTCTGTCCATCTCTCTCTCTCTCTCGCTCTCTCTCTGTCTCTCTGTCGCATAGTATGGCCTGTGGGCCAAAACCATACATACATGATTCCTTAGAGTCTTTGGGTGTGGGTTGCACTAGGCAGAACTTCAGTTTTTTTGGTGTATCAGTTTTCGGTCATTTTGGTCTATATCAAACAGATTCAGCTTTTGCATGGCTGTTGAAAAAGAGGCAGCTGCCATACTTTCCGCCAATGTTAGGAAATCCGGTTCATATTCTGTTAGCCGAAATTTCCGCCCTGTCAAAGCTTCGGGCTTGGGGTATGTGTGCCCGGTTGGCCTGCTTCTTAGTGGCAGGGTAAGTTGCTATCCCTTTGTAATGGAGTAAGTAAGTAAGAAGCCACGTAACTTTCCACTGTTTCGGGATATTACTAACCCTTCAAAATCCAACACGGAACGTTTAGCCTTTGTCCTGAATGGATTGTTGGTGTGATTCAACCCTCCGAGTACATTCAACCCTCCGATGTTACCACATCATTGGAACCAGTGTGAAAACATCATGAGCATCAGACGGGGTCGTGTGATATAATCCCATTGTATTTACTCTTTGTACATATCCTGTGCACAGTTGGCAAAGTATCACCGGCGAAAACCTGACTCCAGGGTTTGCGGCGGTTTAGATCTGCATAGGGCTGTGGCTAGGGGGACTTTAGTGTTTCAGGGCTACTCATTTGTGCATTTTATTCTTGAAAGTTTTGAACCCAGAGCCGTAAGCTCTTTCCGAGTGTGAGCGCCGAGCCTATTCACCAGGGAGTCCAACATTTCTTAGTTAAGAGTTAGCACAGAACCCTGCCGACCCGAACCCAGAACCTTTCACCCCCTTTTTCAACAACACAAAGCACCCAGGCTATGTACTTTGACAAAGCCAAACCCTATAAATACCCTCCCCTGCACAATTCCCTTACAGAACTCCTACGAACCGCCTGTAGAGCCGCTTAAGTATAGTTTGTTAAGCCCTAAACCATTAGCACCGAGATCTGTCTAAGGGTTGGACGCAGCTTCAGCGACGAATCGAGCTGCTCCCTTCCTCTGCGGACACACGGCCGAGTGAGCTCTCGGGATAAGGCCGTAAAGCTTCACTCAGGACTTTCGCCTTCTAGACAGCCGATCGTTAGCTTTACGAGAGACTCGAAAGACTCTCAGTCCTTCGAGTCGGATGTTTAGGTGTGTGTGTGTGTGTTTCTGTTTGTTTGTTTACGTTCGTGTAGCCTTTCCGTATTTGCCTGCATCTTTGTCTTCCCTCTGTCTGTCCCTTGCCTGTCCACCTTTTTTGGTTATACAGAGAGGGACGAGCATAGCAAGGTTGCTGCAAATGCAAAAACTTACACCTAATCCCAAGCCTCAAAACCCCAACACATTCCCGAAACCCGACACTCTAACCGCCCTACCCCTTCTCCCAAACCCCAAGCTGACCTAGGCAGTAGCGCCCTTAGTACCTTTCTGTTTCTAGTGTCTAAAGCTGAGCAAGAAATCAGACAAGAAATACCCGCACGATTTATGGGTATCTACTTGCAAACTCCTATAACAGCAACCTGCAGAAAACCCTGTTGACCCCATGCAGCTCAGCTTCGTACTCCAAGCCGAGGACCTCCATTCAAGCTTTGGTTCGGGAATTTCGGGTTTGGGGTTCAGGCTTTAGTGATTAATGTTTAGTTTTGCGGACTCTGGTTGAGGGTTTAGGCAAGGGTTGCAGGTGTAGAGCGTCTGGTACATTTCTTCGAGCACCGAGCAGTGAATCCACGGACAGCCCTAAAGTTGCCCCAAAGCCCGAACCCTCTCAAACCCACAAGTAGGAGGCAACAAAAAAAAGCCCGAACCTCAAAACCCCCAAACCCTATCTAGAACCTACCCTGCAATGCGGGCTCGTCCTTACTAGGTAGGAGGGAAAAATCTAGAACCTCCAAAGTGTTTGAAGCCTTGTGAGCGAGTGTACCACTCCACCTGCTTGGGGGAAGTAAGATTCGTTTCTGTTGGTATGTTGGGTTACTTGTTCTTGGGAATTGCTGTAGGGTCTATTCCTTCCTTCCTGACTTGATTTCTTCCGTTCGCAGACCTTGCTGGAATCCCTGCTTCGTGCGAGTGTACGAGTCGAAAGCCTACAGACCCTGTCAAATCCGAAACCACATGACCGGTAAATCCTATCAGTATCAGTCACCAGTCCCTGCCCGTATATCTTCCAAGCCTCACAAAGACCCTTCATCTCAGCCCAGGAGAAAGATGCCCTCTTGTTCGCCTGCGCTGTAGGCCTGGGCCTGGGCTGCCAGCAGCCCAAATCTCCAGTTAAGACCCTAAGACCTTGTCTGGCGTGCCCGAGTTGCGAGAGTGTAAACCCCAAAACTTTTAAGGGCTCCGCGCTACAGCTCTAACCCTTGAGCACGGAATGCCATGTTCAGGGGGAGCATGTGCATCAGGCTCCAACATCTCTTCCGTGCAGGACGGCGAGGCCTGTCCAAAAGGGGACAGAGGCACTTCAATTTATTCCGTCGTGATGTCGAAGTGTTCAGTGGGGTTCAGGGCTCTAGGAGGAACTTTCGGTCGTGACTTCAGGAAGCACAGGTCCCGAAACAAGCTGTAGGCTACAACCACCTCACGTCGAGACTATGGAGCATTCGCGGAAGTCCTGTACCTTCTTGTTTGTTTTTGGCACGACGAGAACCAAAGTTGTTGTGCAGCGCCTTCAGCCGGACAAGTGTGTTCACAGATCGGGTTCGCGGGATTTTGCAGTTTGGCTGCATAACAGAACGTCGAGATCTTCCTGCTGCCAAAGAATGCCTTAATTTGGGTTCCGCCTTCCCCCGGCCTGTCTGTAAACCCTAAGCCCTAAAACTCTTAAGCCGACACCGTAAACCATAACATCTGAGCCAGAAGCTTTAAACCCCTTCCGAAAGTAACAACATGCCTGTCCGCCATGAGCCAAGCGGTTTAAGTTGGCTGATGACTCTAACAGACCTTGCACCCTGCCATTTGTGCCTGCAAAACGCCCTAAAATCCTATAGCACGAAACCCCGAACCTTGTAATTCTTCGTCCTAGCAAGGCGGGAGGCAGGCCAAGCCTGAACCAGAAAGCCTCTGAGCCCTAAAGACAGGCATCCGACTCCCGCGCACGAGCCTATTTCGTCTCTGCGGCTCAACGATACGCCTCGCGGGTGGAAGCTCTGCGTTCGCTGCTCGCTTCAGTTAGAACTCATGCTTTGGCTTTTGACGGTACCTTTATGCCTTTCTGCTCGGGCAATTGGGGGAGTGCCACCTCGGATTGTCAATGTGCAAATCCTGAGGTAGAAATTTGCCGGGAAAAGGGGAGATCGTTCAGCTCTGCCTCACTGCAGGGTCACATAGCCCTTCATGCAGGCTCCCATCCCCCAAGCCACCAAATCCTAACATGATCCCCCCTTGAAATGTGGAGTGGTCTGGGCGGCAGTATTCCATCGCATTCATATCTTGACTGATAACTACAACCTCACGCGCTGTCATGATGCTACTACAGCGATGATATTGCTGACAGGACTGGCCGGCTCACCATGACAGTGATGATTTTCAGGATAGTGATGAGGTTGTGGTGACGGGAGGTTGCAGTGGTGGCGGCGGCAACGGTGCGGTTGGATAACAGTGATCATGCTCTCGTGGTGGTGGTGGTGGTGGTGGTGGTGCCACCAAGTAGGAGCAGAACCGCAAGCTGACGAACATGTACTTGACAAGTATTGCCACCATGCCTTTTTTTCGCTTCTTACATCTTATAGCCATGTCTTGCTGATGTTGTATGAAGCTTTAGTCTTTCGCTTTGTCAAACTCAGGAGCATGTCGGCGTCTTGTTTGCAAGCGGTGCAGGATTTGACCGTCTTTTTGAGTGTGGGTTGGATTCCGAAGTCAGCATAGACTGTTCTTGCGCTTTCGGGCAAGCTTGTTCCGATGAACAATGACAGCTCTTTGAATACAATAGGCATGACCGGCTCTCAAAGCTCGGATCCCTTGTAGGATGCCCAGGAAGTGCATTGCTTTACGTTCGCAAGAAGGGGCTCAAACTACAAGGACCCTAATGTTGCTTGTTGTGCACCAGACAGATATGTCGTACTTCTCGGTCAGGCGTCTTTAAAGGTGCAGGGCCGCGTAGTTTGAATGCTGAGCATTAGGACCGGACCGAGGTTTGGAGCTTGAGGCTTGGGGTACCTTACCGAGCAGGGTTGCATAAGTTAACCAGGGTGCACGGCCATTGCCACACAGGCCGGTGGCAAGCCGTCCGCCTTATGAGCCCTACGTAATCCTACGTACAACTCAACCCTAAATGCCTAGCATCCCCTACCCCGACGAACCTCCCTATTCCCTGACCACTTTAACCTCTAATCTCGTATTGTACTCAACTCAGGGTCCACCCCAAGCGATGCTCTTCAACGGAGACATGCGCGACCTGGGTTTGGCCATGCCGGTCGATGCCATTCTTACATCTCCGCACCGCGGCAGCCCATCATTAACGCCGAAAGGAGAAGTTGGAGCATATTGATGCTCGTGGTCTCGTGGAAGCCCAGTCCTAGTCCTAGTAATCCTGATCCCTTTGTTCCAACTTTCTGGACTTCACTATACTTTCACGGCCTGAGCCTCCACTCCTTCAGAGTGCCTGCCCTTTTATGGTAGTCGTAGACTACAACCTTTCATCATCTCAGTATAGGCTCTCTCTCTCTCTACCTTAGGGCTTGTTTTCGACCTTCAGGTATGAAGCATAGTAAACGCTCCAAATCGGACTTATCCTGTGTCCTGTGCTGTGCCGGACGGCATGAATTTTCGGACAGGTCGGATGGTCTTATGGCTTGGCGGGGCTGGTGAAAAACAACTAGATTCCGTCGTCTTCCCGAACCAAGCACTCAACCCCGAAGGCTCAGTGACTGCAGAGACAACGTTGCAAGAACCTCAAGCTGGGGTGTCTCCTTGTATGCTGCTTTATGCAGTCCGGACATATGTCCAATCGTCGAACTTTCCACACTGTAGCCCTGACTGGTTCTTAGGGTAAGTAGTCCCGCCGCTGCCGAACCAACCAAGGCCATACCCAGGAGCAACCAAGCAGAATTTCGACACTTTTTGTTATATGTTTTGTTGCTTGCTTTGTCTTGGGTTTTGTGGAATGGGATTTTGGGTTATATAGAGTCCAGGCACTGTCTGCAACTTTCGCTAGAAACCCAAGAGCTTCGGGACACGCATACCTGGAACTCTTCATCCCAACAACCCAGCACCCAACTTCACTCTCTTCCTGTCCGGCAGCCACTCTGTGCAAAAGCCCTTGCCGTAAGACAAACCCTCGGTCGGTCTCTTCGCAGCTGAGGAGGTAGCTCACAACCTTTTTTGCCGTTGGGTTTAAGTTTTCAATCCTACGATACTTCGCAGGTTCCGTTTTTATGGGGGGGAGAGGGGAGTTCCGCAGTTAATAAGAGTGAACCTGTGTTTGGTCTTAGTCAGGAAACTCAGAATCTGGGATCCTGAGTCCCCTGTGAAGTCTGGGTTCCTGAGCTGGGCTTGCGTATTGACACTTGCCAAGCTCGCCCTGGGGTGGGGCCGTGTAGGACGATCCTTTGGAGAAATTTGGGAGTTTCCGACAATTAGGGGTACCTTTTTGGGGGTCCCTACTATTTAGGGTATTAGGTGAGGGCCCCTATTTTCGGAAACTCTCATTTGTTCATGGGCTTAAAGCATCTAGGGATGAGAAGGCTTCTGGGTTCCTGCCAGAGAATGCTCTTGGTGGAGTGGGGAGGCTTTTAATTGACTTCGGGGCCGAGCGGCGGAACGACCAAAGAGCGGAGGCCAATTCTGGAGGGTGAGCTTCTGTCCAGCTACTTGGTACTGGGCTTTGGAGTACTATACTTTAATACTTTTTTCTTAAAGGAACCATTATGAAATAAAAGTGTATACTTTTTTCTCCCTGGTTACTTCAAAGCCTAGGGTAGTAGCTTTGAGGGTATTTCTAAATCCGTAGCCTATATTCTCGAACTCAACAAAGCTGCCTCGCGAGGGAAGCCGAATCGAAGCGACTCAGCAGGATCCTTCGAGCATCGGACTTCGGCCCAAGCCCGGAACAGCCAGCGAATCCTGTCGCTCGTAGATGAAAACACCATGAAACTCGCGTTGTGGGGCGGGTCGGTCTTTGCCGGGCTCCCGGCGCAGCTTGTGGACACTTCTTTACGCTGCAGCTGGCAGGTGTACAACTACTTGCCGCAGAATCAGGACAGTACGGCGAACCCGATCGAGGCCGAACAACATGTAGTCATATGGTTTGTTGCTTCAACATTCCTTCAACATGCAGATACCCACAAGGAGCATTTGAGCGAGATCAATGCCTGATCCAGCTGTTCACCCGGCGGATAATGCGGATTTGAAGGGTTCGGCTTAGTTGTGTAGATCTTCGCGTTTTCCTGACTCTCACTGCTCTGCTCGGCTGTTGCAGTCGGCCTGGGTGCACTTGGTTTTGAAGACAGTCCGAAGTTCCGGAGGCGTCGAGATACCCTGCCTCCCCAATCTAAGCACGAACAGGGTCGCCAAGTTAGAAGCAATTCCCCGACAGCGTCACTTTTGGGTTGCAGATTGTATCAGGGGACATGAGGGCCCGAAGACACCACCATAAGGCTTGGTGTTCGGGGTGGTGTATAATTAATGAAGGAAGTCCGAACTATACACCCCGGCCACCAGGACAGCAGCACCATGTGCTGTCTTCAAAGCTGCCTGAAAATTGCGTGCCCCAGACACCTTTCGCTGACAAGTATACATCTGTCTGTCTATCTATCTATCTATCTGAACATACAGACATCTGTGAAAGAGCCTTTATGTAACAGTTGCAGTTACAGCAATGAGCGTGCCTACAGGCTGCATATAGGGCCATATAGGGCCATACAGGGCTTCCTGAGACTTGCCCGCAAGCTTTACTCGCGGAGGCCGCTGCTTTGCGTGGCGTGTCGCTGAGTGCAGCTGCGCGCGGATACGATGCCTCGTTTCAGACGTCAGCGCCGGAGCTCGTTGTGTCTTGGGAGTTTGGACGTAAGGATTTGAGCTTCCCGGGCATGAAGCCTAGTGTTGCTTACAGGGTCCGGATAAAGGTATGTCAAGGTCAAGGTTGAGTGAAAGTTGCAGGTTTGGCTTTGAGGGTCTGACTAAGGTCTCGAAATCTTGGCATGCACGCCCGAACTGAAGCCATTATGCACGTTCGTTAAGTGGTAGGACCTCTACTAACCCCATGCCAAACTACCGAAGGCAAAAGCAAACATCCCGGGGTCCTTAGTCGGCTTCTTGTTGCGATGCAGTGAGCATGCGACTTTCAAGGTCAGTTTGTGTAGGTGCTATGTAGATTTAGGGTTTGGGTTAAGAGTTATGCCTCAGGAAGGTTGATTCATGAAAGGATGCTGGGCTTAGGGCTTGTAAGTTTGTTGAATAGACTCTTTCGGGCTGCGGCTGCTATAGGGCCTCAACACCTAGTAATACTCTTCCTCCGGTCTTCGGAGCACATCATTTCAAGGGAACCCTGGTCTGCTTGGTGTGAGTTTGAAGGCTTTCTCACCTTCTAACCTTGGAATCGCTTTGTCGAACATCAAGGCTCCAAAACCTTTAAGACCCTGCATTAACTCCAAAACACCGAAGTCAGAACCCCAGACCCTTACCCCCAAAGGCCTGAGAGGCATTAAATTCCAAGACCGTAAACCGTCAGACTCCGCATATACAAACAATACCCTCTTATGGGGGGTCCAAACCCTGGAAACAGTACGCTAGGGCCTAAACTCCCTAAGCACTGAAGCCCTACGCTCCCCTAAAGCCCTGGGCCCTAAACCCTGAAGGAGATCGGTGCACGGCGGACCTGGTCGAGCAACACCATGGCATCCTTCGAAGAGACGTGGCAGCTGCAACAGGAGATGGGGATGCTGCATCTAGGGAGAAGGGCTTGAGGATTTAGTTAGGGTATTCGAGGGTTTCGTCCATTCTTGCATAACTCCTTGAATGACCGGTGTGTATCAGAGCGATTCGATTCAGTTTGCTGTGTAAGTCAAGGCAGCCGGGAAGCCGCTGCGTGCTCGCAGGAGGAATGGCTGAAGTCTGCTCGGGCATGCCTGAAGACAGGCAGCGCAACGGTCTCCAGCGCACCGTTTGGGGGGTGGGGGGTTGTCACTGCACTTGACGTGTGAGTGTGTGGTTTCAGGTTTCAAAGCATCCTAAATGTTGTATGCAGATCCGAAAAAGTGGTGGCTTCAATGGCTAGAAGTTGTTTCTCATTCCAGTTTGTCCACACCACGTCCCCAACTCGTTTACACAACTTGGGTTTCAGGCTATGGCTTCAAGGATAGAGGATAGACTCGGTCTTCCATTAAATCACTGTCCAACAAATACTCCTAATCCTTACGCCCTGCAGGAAACCTAAAACCCGAAACTCCCAGAGACCCAAGGCCCGAAACCCGAAACCTTAAACTCCTTCTTCTGATGCTTTCAGGGCTGTCTCACTCAGCAGACTCCGAACCATATGCCTCGCCTGGAATGTCCCAGTGGGAAGCGCCGAAACTCCTAAGCCGTTGAAAATCCTGAAAGGCGGCACAGCGACTTTGATGATCGGTGATGGCGACTCCTCAGTGGAAAATGGCGGTCCAGCTGAAACAGATCAGCCGCTTAGGGCTTGGGGTTTTTGATTTGGGCCGTAGGGTTAGGTTTCGGTTTGGGATTGCGTTTTGAACCGCACACCCGAGAATCCTCCACGGAGCCCTCTGAAACTAGCAACCCTGTAACTCCATCGACATCGAAGTTCGCTGCCAAGGCTTCGATAATTTGGCTTCTACCCTGGCTGCTGCGGAGGTGGATGCTTTAAACACGGGGGCTGTCCGTAGTTGACAAGGAGGCTTTTCAACACGTGTATACTTTCTTTCATGCACAATCTGAGTCGTCTATGCCATGATGACATCGCTTCCTTCTCGGGGTCGGAAGATGGTCGTCAAGGAAGAGAGCTCTACATCTTGACTGGTGTTGATCGCATGTCACACTTTTCCGTGTAGGAACTCTCAGGAGAGGAGAGCCCGCCGTTGGTGCCCTCATTGCTTACATGTCCTCTTTTCCAGCAGTGATGCAGAGACTTGTATGGCACATACATACATCCCCCCACAAGAAGAAGACAAACAACCTCTTGAGGTCTCAGGCATCGTCTTAACAGGGAGCTTGAATACATACCCTGAACTAAACAGTAGGATCTGTAGTGTCAAGCCCCCTCAGTATCAGTTCCGTCAGCTAAAAAGCTCATGCAAACCAACAGAAAAGTGTGTACAACCCTACAGGAACCCTATAACCCCACAGTCCCGATTGGGGAAATTTTTTATTCCAATTATTCAGACCTAAACCCCAAACCCTGCGGGCTTGTTCTTGCTAGGTAGGAGGGAAAAAAAACACTTTTTCACCCCTCCAGATTTCGCAGTGTCCGAGAATAATGGTGCCCCAGCCCCAGTCTCGAAACCTGCTCAGGCTGTTGGGTTTGAGACTGTCGCGCTGGCAACGATCGAAGCAGTGGCGGACGAAGCACACAGGACCCAGAAGACCAGGTTGTCCGTCTCTCTCTCTCTCTCCCTCCCTCCCTCCCTCGCTCTCTCTCTCTCTCTCTCTCAGTCTCTCTCTCTCTCTCGTGAAGGGGTCTAGTGGTTGATGGAGTTTCGGGTATTGGTGTGATGAGTTTAGGAGGTTTGCAGGTGCCATAATGCCATAAGAAAGCAGGCGGGGACGTTTTGGGATGAGATTTGCGGCCGGGGTGTTCAAGATCTGCGCACGAAGGGCGCGAAGATAGAGTAAAGAGAGATGGAGAGGGAGGAAAACAAGTCAACAGAATCAAGGAGAGAAGGTATTCAACTGTTTCAGGTCCTATATAATTCTAAAAGCCCTGATTCTTCAACCGTTCGTTGTGACAACAAAGAACGGGGAGGGGTTGTTGCTCAAGTTCCGTTGCCAGGCCTCAAGCAAGAATGACGAGCACATGTTGATGGCGTGTAGCTTTCGTTCACGCAAGGGTTGCTCAAGCGTTGTGGGGTTCTCCAGCGGTTCTGCAAGTCTTTTGTGCGGGGAGGTGTCCCTGGGAACCCTGAAGTGTAACTCCGTTTGTGGCTACATAATCTTCTGACAGCAGAACTCTAGCCATAAAATAGGTCATCCAGACAAAGTGCCGCATACCACAGTCCAGCCAAAAGATGGGCTTTGCTGCTGTCGGTGCAGGAAGGTTCTTAGCATAGGGCTGGGAGCTCATATTCAGGGCTGCGTGAGTGACGGTGTCCCGAGATGCCAATCATCCGTTCCTCCGAGGGCATGGACTAATGATTAGTGAGACTCTTGACGTCTGCGCCGAGACCTGAAAGCCACAAAGGCACCGGCAGGTACCTTAGGTTTGGAAAGCCATGATCGTCTGAAAAGCAACGCTCAAGATTTCTGGGTGTGCTGTTTACAGGGAAATACGGTATGGTAGGAGAAGTCATGGTGTCAGCAACAAACCACCGTCGCTTTCGGCTGTGGGTTCCTATGACGAATTTGGGGGATGAGGTAGTGCAGACAGTGTCTGGACTTTCCTGGTTCGAGGACGAGGGGCATGCAGCGGACCGAGCACATGGTGCACCTTGTGGCGGTGAATGCAAAAATGCCGTGCGAGGGACATGTCGGTTCCGATTGCACCCTAAAGTTCCACCCAGCGAACCAAAGAAGCACGACTGCTCCGAGGCATTCGCCCCGATGCACCCACCTTTATCATAACCCAGGCGAGTGTTGTCCACGAGACACTAAACGCGAGATTGTGGCAGAGTGTTGCTTTGCTCTTTTTCCAAGTTCTTGACTTGAGTTTCAAGATGGCGGGGGCTCAAGGTGGAAGTACCGGTCTAATGCAGTGGGAGATCTAGCGGCCCCATGTAACCTTTCACCCTTGCCCCTGAATCCCACACCCCACGTCGCAAGCCGGCCTCTGTTGGCCGCAAGTAGTGGAAACCTTACTAGCTATGAGCCCAAATGGCAGGCTTGTGTAAGTCGGTGTCGGTAAGTATAGGAGGCCAAACAACCTAAAACCTGCGATGTTTGCAGGTACACATGCTTGACCTACATCCGCTCTCGACAAGTCACGGAAGAGCCGGCGCCCGATCAACGGTTGAGCTTCCCAGTGATTCTAGGTTTAGGGCTCAGGGAATTTGGGGTTGTTGGTTTAGGGTTGACGGGCTTTACGGTGTTCCTTCAAGGTCCATGCATCATTTCATTTTTTCAATACTAACCTGTAGATTACTACTATCCTAAACACGAGTTCCTAATTATGGGGTCCTTCGGACCTGCAGGGTTCGGTTTCTAGAAAAGTGATTTCGGTTTCAATATGAGGGTTTGATGAATTTTAGACTTTATTTGGGTGTCCACGGCTCATGGTTTAGGCTGAGGTGTAGGGACCGCGATGACGACCACGACTACGACCGCGAAGTGATGGCTGTGTTTCGAATCTAGGGGCTTATCCCCGCAACCAGGTGTTGCCAGCAGAATCCTGAAAGAGCCGGAAGGCCCACCAACTCAAGCCTCAGACTGAGCTTGGCTTTGGGTACTGCCTAAACCTCTAGCTTTCCCGATGCCCTAAACTTATCTTTTCATGAACGCAGGAAGTGCAAGAAAGATGGATCGTGACCTGGAGCAACCCAGCTTCGCCCCTGCAGATAGATCATGAAATCCGCAACTCTTTGGTTTGAGCTCGGAATCTCTGAGCCAGGCTCGCCGCCCAGATTCATTCAACCCTGGCCCATGGGCCCTACAGCCTCAACGAGCTAACTTTGAGCTGGGTATAAGCGGTGTAAGTACTCGCCTTGCGGCCCGGTCAATTGCTTTCACCGAGGTCAGAAGTCTATTCTTTTGGCATCGTCTTGCCGGAGCCCAAGACTTTCTCGAGTTTGGGCTCAGGGCCTCCGAACGATGAGCGAAAATTTGAAATCCTAAACCGTACACTGAGACCCTAAACTCTCGACCCTAATTGATTGTTCGTACTTTCTAGTACATCATGCCGCGGGTAAAGGCCGAGGTTCCGAGCTCGCCGATCCCGGGCCCGGCATTGCACGGCCGAGCTCGGCCGGAAGCAAGAAATCGCTTCTCCCAGCCCTTGACCCAAGAATACCTAGGTCCAGGTCGAAGCTGAGAAGACACACACTCGATGCCATGTATTACTGGGCCTCTTCGAAGTGAGATGAACAGTCCCGACTTCCTCACGCAGAAACCCTTGAATCCATGACCTTCCCATCGTCTCTATTCGCATAGGTCTCACCTCCAACCGACTACGCAGCAAGAGCCACCAAGAACCTCTACTCGGCATGTCCGAGTGCTGAAGCCATGGAGGTTGGAGCTCCTGATCAATCGCCCACCAGCCTTGGCATCGGCTCATGGTGATATGGTGGCCCGGCCCGAATTTGGACCGAAGTTTCACCGGGTTTCAGGGTGTGAGGATGTGTGAGGAAGCTAGAAGCCCAAGCCCAAAGCCACGAGGGCTTCGCAAGGCCTGAGATCTCTTGCGTCGGGGTGGCTAGGGGTTTATGGTGAAGGGTTCACCTATTCGTTGTTTCGCGGCCGAATCGCCCCCCCGTTGTTTCGTCGAACAGAGACCCCAACTCCCTCGTAGAATCCTAACAAGCGGGACCTACGGGGCACTCCTCCGGAACAGTGAAGTAGTATAATTTCGAAAACTGTATAAAATACTCCGGTGGCCAGGCCACGTAATTGTAGCTTCTCGGCCCTCCGCAACTGCACACGGCGTGTTGAGACAAGGAAGGTCCAGTAAGTCAAAACTTTGGTCCTCCCGATGTATGTGTGCATGCCAGTACCTAAACCCTAAACTCGAGAAGCTTAAATCTGAAGCTTCCATCGAAGCCCCTGCCTGAAATCGTGCTTGGAGCGAACAGGTCTTCCCAATCCTCGAAGCAGTTCAGCCCTACGTGGGTGGGGCTCATGGGCGGCTGATGCAGTGTCCTGTGCTTAGAGTCAGGGCTAGGCTCGGTGCGGATGGTAGGGCTTCGTGCTGCTACATATACTCCGGGTGTTATACCTGTTTGCATGTTGTGTGAAGCTACTGAGATCTGGATTGAAGGGTGGCTGTTGAAACCAAAGAACTCCGCGATGTAGTCATCAGCCAAGATGTGATGTTTGTACCTGCATGCACCGCATGTTCTGCCAAAGGGAGTGGTGATGTATGTCTTGGTCAATGGACAGCTTCCTGGACTTGGACCTGCCTGACACTTGCGTCCGATCTGTCAACACAAGTATGACGATAATCGGCTGCATCCTTATGCACACTGCTTGCATGGTGCATAACGAGCCTCACGTCCACTTTGAAACAGGAGCCCGAAGTCGATCCAATTTGACATTGATCTGCAGACCATACGAGCTGTTACAGCATGTGTTTCGGGAGCTGATCTTCCGTTTCAATTATTCTGACATGATGACAGTTGAGATGTATACGGTGCTTGAACAACATCTGAGATGAATGTGGACAGACCTAGGAGTCCGACTGATGGATGGTTTGTGGCTACAGGCTATACTCTTGAATCCTAACTGGTTGCTAGTCTCATGGTCGGTCGAGACTAGTGTTGTCGGGGTGGCAACTTGTAGTTTGTGCACGAGTCCTTGTCGAAACCCCAAAAGTTTCAAGGTCTGGACCCAGCGGCAGGGAGCCCAAGCCACTGAGAGTGTACGCCGTGCTTTGGGTTCCACTTTGGTTTCAACACGCAGGATACAAGTGAATTCAGATGCATGGCAGAAATCGCTTGAGTGCGCAAAACCGTGCAACAGAATACATGGATAGCCCAGTGCCCCGAAACCTACGACTAAAAACCCTGCAGAACCTGTCGACCCTGACAGCCCGGTGCTCTCAACCCCTGCCCTGCAGAATCTGTGCCCTCAATAACTAAAAATACATGGTGGGCCTCTTGCGTTGTGACAGAGGCGGGGTGGCCGCGACAGCTGGCCGAGGAGTTGGGAGATCTCGCATCTCGGCATCTAGAGTCAGAGAGACACCCAGAAGTGATCCATCCTTTCCTGACCGGGGGATGAAGCCTATCGCATGCGACTTTGAGGTTGAACGGCTTTGAGCATTTGTACAGCAAGATATGAAACCCTAAACCCTAAACATGTTTGTCATCAACACCTATAAAGCAGGCAAAGCTCACACAAGGTGTGAAACCTGTATCTCGTCGCACTAGAGTTGTACTCAAGACCTCGCCTGGTATTGCCGAGTGTGAGCGTCAAAACAAACCCTAAACCCTATGATATGATATGTTTGAAAAGCAGGCTTATGCTGCTGCAGACGGGCTTGCAGACTCGAAACCTGAAGCCTGTAGCCAACACCTTCCAGACCACATACATGAACTAGCCCTAACCCACTGGTCCCGAACAGCCCCGACCGCTGCACACAGACCCTACACCCAAAATTTCCACAGGCCTCACTCCTACACCCAAGAACTTATTCTCATAAGCCTGGACGCCCCCGCAGCTCTGCACCCTCAACCCCATTTTAACCCAAACACCCCTGAACCCTGTTTAGGCCCGAACCCCTTTAAGCTCGAACCCAGCCTGCCCAGAGATTCTCAAATCCCTGACACGAGATGTCTCCTCAAATCATAGCGAGGCTCCCTTTTTGAAATTTGATTGAAGGTACATGCCGTGTGAGACCCCAGAGACTCAGAGAACTCTATATTTTAGGATACACCGCTAAAATATTAATGGCGTCGGAGTCTTCGGGTCCTAAAGCCTACACCCTGCAAGCCCAAGCCGCTTGGGGGTGTCTGGGTGTGTCCCACTCCACGAGGCACTCGCTTGCCGGGACCTTAGCGCGTGCTCTGGGTTCGAGTTACGTTGAGTTTGGGGTTTCGGGTTCAGGGTTGATGGGGCTTCGTTCGGTTTAGGGTTCAATTGTACAGGGCTGTCGGGTTCCTGGGTAAAAAGGAGTTCAGAACTTCCGTGGGGCCGATTGATGTTGGGTTGTTCCGTCGTGGTTTCGTGATTACGTAACGAAGATGCACTGGGATATCCTTGTGTTTCATTTCCTAGTTCTTGTTCCGCCTGCAGGGTGCTAAGTCCGGTTGTGTAGGGCTTTCAGGTTTGTAGGTGTCTGGGTGCCGGAGCTGAGGCAATTGGTCTTAAGATTCAGGGCCTTGTTTGTTCAATGCTCTGCTGGTTCAGCAAGGGGTAAGATGAGGACAAGAAAAGGAACAGGCTCCTTTCCCTCATGTCGTAGCGCTTGCAATTGCAAGTCTAACGTCCAGAGAGACAAATCTTCAGCTCCAGTCATGTCGACGGTTTGTGTTTGAATGCCGACGGCTGCAAATTTGCGGCAACACACCACACACGTGAATCTTTCAGCAAAACGACCCAAGGGCCAACCAGTGCAAAGGGAAATGACCAGTGCACGGACAACGTGGTGCGTATGGGTTTTGTCTGTTAAGCCCTATAGAAGCCGCAAAAGCCATTTAGAACTGCTCTTCTAACTGTGGCGAAAGCTGTGCTTATTCAAGTTGCAAATTATCATGCATTCTTGTTATGTTGGCTGTTAAAGCTATCATTAGCTATTATTACAAGACCCGATCTCAGAAAACTCACATTGCAATAAGGCCTAGACCCGGTCACGGAGCGAAGACCGGCCTTCAATAGCGCCGCTTGGCCAAAAAGCTGAGGGTTTTGGCGGTGCTGTGCAAGTATCGTGCTTTTTCCTGGAATTGGTATTCTGTGGGAATTTAGGAGCATGTTTTTGGAGGCTGGGTTTCAGGGTGTAGGAGGTTGCAAAATTTGATTTAGCTGTCATGGCTTGCTTTGTACCCCTCCCTTGCTCGCAAAGCTCACAGTGTGTTTTGCTTCGCAGGCTCGACTTGACCGCAATATGGGGCGCTGAACACTTGGAATATGTAGGAATAGTAACCCCTACTGTAGTAGTCCCTGCATAACTATGCTCTATAAAGGCCAGTGTTTCTGCTGCCTCATTCTTGCCTTGGTGTTCTTTGTTTGTAAAAGTGAATAATCGTCGCCACAATCTTGAGGTACCGAACGTATGAAACCCTTCAGATTTTTGCTGACCTTCGAAATACGCGGTTACTACTACTTTTAAGTAGTCGTTTCCTGGTATCATTGACATAGATTCTTATTCTCAGGCCAGCGGGGGAGTCCCCAAGCCCTACGCCCTGCAAACTCTAAAGCCCTTAATTCAAACTCCAAACGCCCGTATTAGAAAGGCCAGAAGAACCCCTTGTAAAATCCGCTTATGGGACCCAGAGAACCTTTGAGCCACAAACCTGCCAATTCTAACCTAACAGGCTAAAGCCCGACCAGGTCCTCAACCCTAAACCCCTCTCCCCAGCCCCATCCCCGGTTGTTATAACCATATGGGGCTGCTAGCTTCCACCCTATCCCAGAGCTGTGATTTGCCGTTGGTAGCCCTCGTGATCCTCATTTCATTACCTTGGTTACGACACTTCAATACTGGATCTCGAGAGGCGAGGTAGACTTCGTTGTGATAGTGTAATGTTTACTTATTGGTCCTAAACTCACTCCCATTAGATTTGTCTCACTCAACAGACTCCGAATCTCACCTGGATTGTCCGAGTGTGAGCGCAGAAACCCTCTCCCTGTGTGACAGCTGTGCACATACGCCGAACTCAGATGCCTTGGTTTGATTGGAAACCCTACACCAGCCCGAAAGCTCCAAACCCCACAACGTAGAAGCCGGAGGAGACTCTAGGCAGGAGGAAAAAGCCGTTCAAAAGAAAGAAGGAACAACTTTACCCTGCATTGCGGGCTTTGTCCTTGCTAGGTAGGAGGGAAAAAAAGAAGGAACAACTTAGAACCAAAGAAACCAGAGAGCTCCCGCAGGTCGTCAGGTCCCTGGCCAGACTCACCATGCTTCGGCCCCGCGGGTCGAGTCCTCAGCTCTTGGGTTTCAGGGTTTTAGGGTTTTAGGGCTTTTTTATAGGGTTTAGGGTTTTAGGGTTTAGGGCTTTAGGGTTTAGGGTTTTAGGGTTCAGGGTTTAGGGGTCTAGTGCTGGTGGTAGTAGTAGCAGTAGCAGTAGCAGTACTGGTAGTGGTGGTGGTAACACCAGCAGCAGCGGCAGCAGCAACAGCAGTAGCAGCAGCAGTAGCAGTAGCCGTAGCCGTAGCCGTAGCGGTAGCGGTAGCGGTAGGGGTAGCGGTAGCGGTAGCGGTAGCGGTAGCGGTAGCGGTAGCGGCAGCGGTAGCGGTAGCGGTAGCGGTAGCGGTAGCGTAGGGTAGCGTAGAGTAGCGTAGGGTAGGGGTAGTGGTGGTAGTGCTAGTGCTAGTGCTAGTCTGCTAGTCTGCGAGTGGTGGAGAAGCCAGAAAGTGAAAGCAAGTCGGATGGGACATCTCTACCGGTGGCATATATAGACTCATAATTAGACCAACTAATATGGGAATGATGATGGTGATGGCGATGACTCTGATAGAAAGGGATAGAACAGGGAAGGTCAACAGTACTGCCATGATATCCCGCCATTTCCAACTTCGGAGTCTGAGTTTAGAGTTTAGGGCCCAAGAATCTACACCACTAGGAATCCGACTTTGAGCTTGCAGACCAAGCCCTAGCTCCCATCACATGTCCTCCTGGTTTCCTCCCGTTACTTCCTTAATTGCATCCTTTACTGTTTGTTTTCGCTGTAATCATGCTTGTACGTTGCGTTTTCTTACAGTCCTTACACCCTCTTGCTGATTTCAGCGTTATGACTTTTTCTGCGTCATCCATCGTGCTGGAGTGAAGGGATCTCAAATCAAGCGGTCCGGCTCGCAATGTTGAAACCAAACCCTTCAAGCCCAAAGCCCAAAACCGCTACGAAACGACCTTCCTGTCGGGCAGCTTCATACGAGGTCGTTTGCCGTACAGGAACATGGTGCAGAGGACCCTTGTCTCTCCCGGACGGTGTTGGGAATGTAGCGTTGTGTGAATAAGGGCGCACACCATACCATGTCGCCTGGATGAGTCCTAAACGCTTCAAGCGCTAATACTGTAGTTCTCATAGCCTGAAGCCCTTAACCCCTAAACCCCTTCTGAAGGATAACTGCAACTTTCCAGACTGGTTTGAGGCGCCAGGACAGTCAGTGCAGCATGGTTTGCACTCCCGTCGACGGGCTTCCAGGATTTCGTCACTTGCCCCCACGTCTCCTGGATGATCCTGGATGCAAGCCTTGGCTTGCGGTAGCACAACCAAAACACACAAGGTTGAAGTGTTCACCAAGCACGAGAAGGCTCCCAAGCCCCAAACCCAAAACTCTAATTCGAGAACCCTAAATCCTTACAGCCAGAACTGCGGACTCTAAATCTCAACCCCTAACCCGTTGTCCGAGTTGTGAGCGCCGAAACCCTAACCCTACAGTCCAGTCTTTCGCTGCCTTACATGCTGCCAGGGCTCTCCCGGTAAGGGTGGAAGCAGCCCGCGCACCTGGCTTTACTTCGACTTGAGAGGGGTGCTGAACAGTGAGGCCCAAGGATTGCGGCTCCTATAAAGCCAGCCGTGAAAACGGCCATAGGCATCCATATTGCCTATGGGCCATAGAGTGCCGCATGGGCACTCGGACGGCAGTCGATTTGGGTGTCTTCAAAGATTGGTGTTTAGGGAGTCTTGCGGGGGTTTTAGGGGAGGCTTCAGGGTTTTGGCTTTGAAGATTCGGGCACCATTGAGGGTGTTTCGAGGGGGTGTCCAAACTACTAGGGCTTCCTCAGGGATTGCTCAGAAACTCAGCAAGCAGGTTAGCGATTCGGCCTTGCACATTGTTCGAGACGGATATGCAAGGGGTTCTGGTACGGCTGGTGTATGTAGCCGGGTGATCTGGACATAACTGGACTTGACTAACAAAACCCGAAGTGTCCAAGTACCCCAAATCATGGATTCCTTCAAACATTGACCTACTGTACTAGCCCAAGTGTATATTTGATGGGCTCTTCTCCGACCTTGAGGGACCTTACCAAGGAGGCAGATACCGCACAAATACTACAGAGCCCCAATGCAGGGGTGCCCTGAGGGAAGTTCTAACAGCCGCTGGAACTCCACGAAACCAGCACCTTGAGAGCACTCAGACGTGACTGTCCAGTCCCTAGGCCCTCTAAACTCCCTAGGGGGCGACCCTAGAGGCTGGGTTTAGGGTTTAGGGGTTAGGGTTTAGGGTTTAGGGCTGCGCCGCATCAAGCTCCTAAAGTCACGGATGGCAGGTCCGATGGTTCCGCCTCGCCGGAAGGCTTTGTGCTCGGGTTGGGTTTAGGGTTTGGCGCTCTGTCTTGCATCTAGATCCGAAAGTGTAGACCTCTGGTTAATACATGCTTTGCCTTTGAAGGCCCTTTATTGAGATCTCTATTGTAATCCTTAGTCTGGGAGAGGAATTTCTTAATCCGGGGGTCTACATTACGGTTTCGCAGGTGCTGATTGGTCAGTACGGAACAGATTGAAGAGAACCTGTTCAAGAGTCTCACCGAAACTAGGGGGTTCTCACGACGCACGAAACAATCAAAGCTAAACACAACATGCCGATGATCAGTTCCGATCCACGCAGTCAGTCTTGTGTCTTGTTTCCCAACCCAAACAACCCTTCGTATTTGCTTGCTACGTCTATAATAAAGTGAAGGTTGGTTTGGAATTTCGATGAAGCCATATCATAGCCGTCGATCACGGAATTTCATGTTTTTATTTGTGCTCTGCCAACATACAGCGTTGTCGCTAATGCTGCCTCATACTAAATACCACAAGCCCACGTCCGACAGCCTTGCGCCCCTCCCACACAAGACTACTCCACGCTTAATGCTCGTGTTGGAGCCTACTTGTAGTGTTCCCCATAGGTTTGGATACCTGCATCTCCTGCCGAGGCAAGACGGCGGTCGCATTTGGCACGGGCCTCAGTCTCTGCGCTTGCAACGGAGGAATCACAAAGCATCCTTTATAAAACAAGATATTGCTGAATCGGACACCTAACGGTCTTTAGTTAGCGTCCCCTATCTTCTGAAATTCACAAGCCATCAAGCCGAAGCGGACCTTACACCTCCGAAACCAACATGGAACCGCAGAAGTGGGAAAGTAAATTGTCCCTTATGGCCTACTGTCCAAGGGCAAAGGGGTTATTCCGCCTCCATATTAACCGAAGGGTGGGTAGACCTCTCCCATCTTATTCCCTCAGGTGTTATGCTGCCCATGGCTTTCGGACTAGGATGGAATCTTGTATGGTAATTCTCCGAAACCGTACTCTATAGGCTCCTAAAGCCTAAACACTGCAACCGCCCCCTGAGCTTAGGAGAAGAATGCGTTTCGCATTGTGTTCCGTAGGTGTGGGTGTGTTGGTGAGTGCAAACTTTCTTTCCCGCGGGGCCTGGTAAGTCTTGAGGCTTCCTACATGAGAGCTAAGGCTTTGAGATTTTAGCCATGCTGGCTTGGTTTGCACTACCTACCTACGACTGGCATATTTTGTCAGGGAAGCTACTGGGACTAGCAGCCAGGATCCCGAATCACCCTGCTAACTGTTGCATGAGCCAGCGTCAAAGAACCCCCCAGATCTTGTATCCCTAAGCCTAAGCCGCCCAGCTTCTGAATGGTCTTCTGGGCCCTAGGTCCCGCATGGACCCCAAACAGCTCAGGTTGGTCCTCTTGGTGGCACTGACCCGGGCATTCGCTGCAAAGGTTTAACAGTAACATGCCATTTCGCCCCGAATGGGGGGGTGAAGTATAAGGATTCTTCAAGGTTAGAAAAAGGGCCTTCTTATGAGGATGGCTGGGTTGCACCCTTCGATCACCCTTAGGTTTTGTGACGTGCCTCCGATAATGCCAAGCGAGCTTTGTGGCGGCTCGACGAGCAGCCGCCCAATTCATGCACAGGTGCAAAGTGCGCCCTGTCCCCGTCCAGGGCCCCGACAACGGTTTTCCTTTTGCAAGCAGTCAACGGTGGATGTTGTCAGTGATCATTGGCATGACGGGGCGCAGGGTGTTCAAGTTTGTTGCAAATGCGAATTTGGAGAAGTTGCCAAGTTGCGCCTTCGGAAGACCTTGTGAACGCACAGCCGCCGTGGATAAATTATGCATCGTGTCATCCCAGAGAGGGTTCATGGAAGTTTCCTGCGCAGCCGCCGCAATGTTGGCACAACAGCGGTGCAACAGGAGGTTTGAGCAGCTGGGTTGTGAGATTGGCGATGAGGGCTGCAGATGTAGTCATTGTCGTGCGTTTCGGCTGGAGGGGGGGGGGGGCAGGACGGTCGAAAAATGCTTTCAGTTTGGAAGCACGAGCCCTAAAGGAAGGATTCTTCACGCCACTCGCTGAGCTGATAGTGGGGATGGGCAGGTTGATGCTTTTGCATTTGGTATGCAGCTTTGAGTGCTCAAACGCTTGACCGAAGGCCATTGTGCTGCAACAACCGTGGCCTTGGGTTCGTGCCCGGGTTACGTTAGCCTGCCCAAATACACTGCAATACAAGAGTGGGGGTATGTGTGTATTGCTTTTACGGTCACTTGAAAAGTGCTGACCCTTTCCCTCAACCCTAGCAGCCCTTAACCTTAACAGTTTTAAGCCTTGAACCCATGAACCCCAAAAGCTGTAAAAGACCCGTAAACTCTGAACCCCTATAACCCTAAAGCCCTAAACCCTAAGAGCCCCTAAGAGCCCTAGGGAGCTGAAATAAGCTTAAACTTGAGGGCCCACGTTGCATGGATCGCGTGGCAAACGCTGCGAAGCGAGCCGGAAGCCATGCGACGCATCATTTGCAGAAGGCTGCGCTTGGTTCACTAAGACATAAACAAAGAATCGATTCAATGATTTCTGCACCCCGTTGTTGAGTGAAATTGTAGCTTAACGCTGTCCGATGGCCAAGTAACTAAGTAGCGGAGTGCGCATGCTTGTTGTGGCGGTATACTTGCAATGATCATACCGGTTGCTTGAACTTCAAACAATGAGGCGGAGCGCCATGATTATTTCAAACCCTGCCCCTTCCTGTTGATGACAACTCCGAGCTCAGACCTGGATCCCATGATTCCTCATGCATACAACCCTCAAACCCCAAACCCCAAGACCCTCAAACCTACATGACCCAAAGCCCTGAATCCTTACGCTCACAACCCTATATATCCCAAAGCCCTCTTGGTGACCAGGCCGTCTCAGCGGCGAAGGACTCATCTCTGAAGCGTTGTAGAATGTCAGCTACATTTTGTTCGCCTCAGTATACGTAAAACAGGTTTCTATGGACGATCACGATTTCGAGAATGCTGGTGATACGCATGAGGGCATTGGTGTACTAGACGAGAATTGTCATATTGGCGGCGAGGTTGCCGACATTTGTTGCAGCAGCACCCCGATCTTTCCACCCCAAGCCCAATGAAGCTCTAAACCTTACATCCTCATGTATCCTCATTCCGTTTACCTTTGGCAAGAAATCCGAAAGCTTTCCACTCAGAAACCCCATGCCGGTAATTCTACAAGGTTTATGGCGTTTATGGGTTTCCAAAAAGGGTTTCAAGCGGGGTTGGCAAACCCTTGCGCCCTGGGGCTTTTAGGCCAATTACGCATCGTCCAGCCTTTTTGGCGCCGCTTAAGCTTAAGCCAAGCGGAGTCGTTGGTTTATTTGTTTCAGGTGTATGTTCCTCAACCCGACGTTTCTGGGGTGTAAAGCTGTGGATGTCGTATTGAAGTTCCAACGGTCAGTAACACTTTGGATGAGGGTTCCTGAAATTTCAATTATCGCATACGAACCTAAAACCCTGGCTCTATGCTAATAATTGTCATACCTTGCTTTTTTGCAGGAGCAAGGATACTTCGAGCCCATCTGCACTCAGCGGCACCTGTCTGTCCGCCACTATACCTTCGACGTGTTCCAGCAGCTTCTCCAACTTCGGCTTGCGGGCATTTGCGGAGGATTAACAATCAGAAAACAAGCAAATAATCAACAATTAAATGTGTCTGTCTGCAAAAAGCATAGGTATGTATGTATGTATATATATATATATTGATATTGTAAGCAACCACACATGCATGCATGCATGCATGCATGCATGCGCATGTGTTCAGAAGGAGATGATATAGACGTCTCCAGAAGGGTGATCTCATTTGCAGAAGTGGGGTACGAACCGGGTGTCTGGGAGACATTTTTGAATTCGGGCTGTGGGGACTTTTCATCATCGCCAGAGCCACCCCAAAGGTACTGTGGAGACATCGTCCATGTGCTGGCGCTGCTCGGCTCGCACTTGGGCCCTCTTCGCGGGGTTCCACTTAAAGCGGGTGTTTATAAGGTTTTTATTGGTTTTTCTACAGGTTTTTTCCACTAAATAAGCCTGCACACCAACACTCAAAACCTGGAACCCTTGTCCCCCAACGTGAGGGTCTGGGTCGTAGGGCTTCAAATCTGGTTTTAGAGTTTGAAGTTGAAGTAATCAAAAAGTTTAATCCCGAAGGCCTTAAACTCCATCCCTGAACCGCTTAACTCAGAACAGCTAGACCCTGAAACCTCAACCTTTAAAGCCTAAGCCCCAAACCACCAATAAAAGCTGTTCCTCAAACAACACCGAGCCCCACCTCCCCCTTCCCTTTACAAAGAGACCAACACAAAAATGTGCAACATCGAAGACTGGTGTTGTGCTTGGCGGTCATCCTCCGCGAGAGTGGCACTGGCGGGATCTCCTTTAAGCCGCTTTGCTTTGAGCTACTCGTAGGGTTTAGAGGCGGGTTGGGTGTAGGCTTGGGTTTAGGACTGGTGTATGGTTAGGGTTTCTGGTTCAATGGTTCAGTGTTTATGGGTTTGGGTCTTTAGGATTTGGGGTTCAGGGCTTATTGGGGGGGCTTTCGCGTTTCAAATTGTTGGAGTGTTGATTTTTCTTGTTATCCACGGTCCACGGTTTGGGGAGCTTTGGGTTGCAATCGTGTTTCGCACTTCCTTCAACTGGGCCCATTATGTTTCCACGATCTTCAAATTCAAAGACTCGAAGTAGCCGGGTTGCAGTCCGGGTGAGTCTTAATACTTGTTGATAAACTGGTCTACGTACTTGGTTCATTCATTGAGCCGAGCAAGACCACAGTTTTCGTGTTTGTGCCTGTGGGCAGCGGAGTTTCCACGTTTCAGGTATGATCTCTCTCTCCTTCATTGGGGCAGGTCCTAGTAGAACGATGAGGATGTGATGGAGTTTGTGTGAAACGATTTGATGGGTGCTGTTTTGTGCCTAAGAAGGATGGTCTCCTATGAGCTACAGTGTTGATTCTCGGGGACGAATTATTGGGTTGTCAGGAATGCTCGTTCCTTCGTGTGTGTTTGTGTGCGCGCGCGCGTGTTTAGAGCAAGTAGAGGGGCTCCGAAGCTTTGAGATTTGAGAGTGGTGACCCCGATGGTGCTGGTGTGTTAGGTTAGGGTTTGGAATGATTTCAAAAGGTATTGGAGTCTAGAAGCACATGTTGTTTGCATTTGGAGGAAATGCTTCCGCTGTGCTGTACGTAGAAAAGAGAAAAGAGCAGAACTCATGGATCTTGCTGGTGGTCGTTTGGGGGCTTCTCACTATCAAGGATTTAGTTCCAAAGCCATATAGGTTGAGTTAGGGTTTAAGGCTCAGTCTAAAGTTTTGATTGCCCGCGACATCTTCGTGCTTGTTGCTAGATCTGCGCTTGATCAATAAGTCAATAAGCTTAAACCCTACGTGTGAGCTGGAACCTAGCTGTCAAACCCAACCGCCAACCCAGTGGCCGAGGACACACATCCTATACTTCATCGTGTTCACTGCACGATTCTCGAATATTTTCTTCTGCCTTGGCCTTACCATTTTGCCGATTCCTGGCGTGTATCGTGCTCGTCGGCAGGCAGCACATAGGCACGTACTCTTATCGCTGGGAGTACTACTGCCAGCACTACCGAAACAGAGAATGGTGGAGACAGGTCCAACCCTGCAAACTTACGAATCTAAACCCGGAAGCCGCGAGCCCCCAAAACTCTAACATATTCTCCCTAGCTTTCACTACGATTCTTGAGCACTTCCATTCCAAACAGTAGGTCAAAATGCCGTCACAAGATTTCACAAGACTAGCGCATACTGGAGCAGTTTTGGGGTCGCGGGTGTAGTCTTTGCAGAGGCATCCTTGCATTTCTCTGCGGTATTGGGGAAGCAAGCCAAGAGGCCAGATCGCTTCAGGATCTACTGTGGCACCAGCCTCGAAATACCTAGATGCTGAAGTGTAGCAGCTTTTTCTATATCCCATTTTATGGCTCATATATCCCGTATGACATGAAATTAAGAGAAGAAGCATCGACATTTTAGGCTCCAGGAATTCCCTAATCCCTACACCTGCGTTTGTCGCCGTGCGCTCGAGGTCTTTCAGCTCTATATGAACCATATCCGCAATAGTAATGGTAGTATGTAAAAGTATATATTTTTCTATATTTACATACTAATACCACTAATAATCATGCAGATAATAGTATAGTAATATTCAGGACTCTTATTACTAAAAGCCTTATTTGTCACAGTAATAACGCCGACCCGAAGGTCCAACAGCCGGAGACCCCGCAGTCCAATCCAGACGATCTGAAATCCCAGCTGAGCGAGGTGATCAGTCCATCTATCTGGTCATCTACAAGGTGCCAGCATGGGTACACCCCCCCCTTCAATCTGTGGTAAACACCTGAAGACCGTCATGATTCCCTTCTCACTCACGAAACTTGTCGGGGGAGGGGTCTTTTCTCGACCAGATGTTGGACTCGTTTGGAGCCAGTGGCCGGGGAGTTCTGGCACTGCTTTAGAACCCACCTTCCTTTCTGTTCAGCGACCCGCTTCCTGGCAGTAAACCCTAAACCCTGAACTCCAGGTGCTGCTTTGGAGCGTGACGTTGAAGATCGTGCTTCGGTGCAGTTGTTGGGGCTTGGCTTTGTTTGCTACGCAGCCAACCTGCATGTTTCCGTCTCAGGACAAGCCCGGATCTGAAACCCTAAACCCTAAAACCCTAACCGTGCCTCGACCCTCAACCCTAAGAGCGGTAAGACTTGCCGTCGAGCCTACTATCTTACTATCCGAAGAGACGCTTTGAGAACGGGTTAATGTGTTTCCCGTGATCCCTAACGCCCCGCTCCCTTGAGGATTAGTTTTTTCATAATCTACTCCAGCTACTGGAAAGGTTCTCGATGGAACGCCAGTTTTCAAGGTTTGGGTTGTTTTTGTGCTTGAGATGAGACTATAGGGCTTTCGGGGTTAAGCCGTTAAGACTTAAAAGCAAGCAAAGGTCTTGCTCCTGTACATTTTCGGAGCAAGCGCGGGCCTCAGAGTTAAACCCTGCAGGAATGACAGGCTGACAGGTAGGCTTCAAAATTTAGGAGTCAGTGTTTGAGTTTAGGATACCAGTGCTGAGGTGGTTTTAGGATTTGTGGGTTCGGCCAGCGTTCTTGCCATACGCCTCTGTTGACGGTTGAGTGCAGGTGTGGACGAAAAGGACACCGTGTCCTTGCCAGCCGCCCTTTGGACAGCAGAATCGCATGAGAGGCTTAAGGCGGCATGTTCGTGTTTAGAGCTTTTGAGCTTCAAGTCATCGCCCAAGGTTGGAACCCTTGAAGTTAGCAGCTAGCACAGTATTGGCAAACTTCGGGCCTTCTGGGTGTGTTTTATCCCGCTTTTGACCGAACCTATGATCCCCACAAGGCTGCACCTGAAGGATTTTTTCCGGGTTTCAAGGGTGCCCCTTGATGCTTCATAAACATTGAACCCTAAATCCTTAAGCCTTTGTGGAGCCTTGCCTGCCCTGTGCGAGAGTGAGCGTCCAAATCCTTAAGCCTTAGGCCTTAAATCATGTCGCGACAAGGCCTTGTTCATCATCGTGGTGATGACCTTGGTTTTCGGCGTGTACTCCTTGGAAGACCACGGACTTTTCGTGGAGATCCTCTGGACCGGAGGGGTTGAGGGTCTGGGGTTACTAGATCCGGCCTTGAATCCTCAAGAGAGTCTTGCGGACCCAGTAGCAGAAATCCCCCCCCCCCCACAAACATGTGTTTACCCCAGGTCGTACAATTTTTCATGCGGAAGCCCTAAATCCTAAGGCCCTGTGTCCGGCCTGGAACCTTTTGGGGTTCGGAGCTTGGGATTTCATCGTTGGACTTCGGGAACCCCGCTCGAAGGCCACTGTATTACGTTTTGGCTTGTCCCCGAGTTCTCGACCGAAGCACACAGTTCGGAACTTTCCCGTCGGAAGGATCTTTTCCACGTACCTCGAGAGCATCTCGATGTTGCCGCAGCAGCTCCTTCTCATACTGGCCTGCCATAGACTTCAGGGCCTTGGGGTTTGAAAACTGCAATACAGTACAGGGTTCTTGGGGTCGAGACTAAGGTCGCTCTCTCAAAGCTAAGGACTCAAGCCTTACGACCCCAAGCTTTAGCGCTGAGGCTATAACATATATCTTAGGCGGTAGTGCAAGAATTCCTTGTCGGAAACAGACCAATAGATGGTGAGCTGAAGGCTTGGGCAACATCGACGCCAGGTTAGGTGGTGTTGGCTTTGGCTTCACAGTTTGGAACACCGGCCACGGCTATGAAGCTCATGAGACTTGCCCCGACATGCACATTCTGAATGTGTAAACTCGCAAAACATGTCCTCTAGAAGCCGGACAAATCCTGAAAACCCCAGAACTCCAACAGCTAAAGCCGCCAGAATCTTTGACCCGAAGCCCTAGCAGCCCCTAGCCTGCCCCCTAGCTAGACTCCCGAAGCTCTTCTGCTTGCGCGCTCCTGGGATGCGGATCCAGCTTTTTGGGGTGTGAGGGGTTTCACCCTGATCGGAAAGTCGCAGCCTCTAGACTCTAGACCGTTTCCGAACCTCCGGACTCCGGAGTAGGATGAAGGCTTTAGCTAGTTCCTCCCGCCATCAAGCGACGTCAGGTACATCTACTGCTACAGGCGGGACGCGGGGGCGTTCGGCTGTTGTTGACAGCTTGACATGAAGGGTTCTTAGTCTTACTACAGAAGTGGTTTTCAGATTATCGACACAAGCAAATGGGTGGTTGTCAAAATTATGGTCCCTTTTTGGGTACCGTAAATAATAGGTGCCGTATTATATAGGGACCCAAAAAGGGACCATAATTTTGACAACCACCCAAATATAGAAACCAAATCCAGCTGTTTTCAAGGACAGCAAAATAGTAGCTCCTCAGGCCCCTCGCACCTTTCAGCAGGAATTCGGTTTCAATGATCCTTACAAATAATACCTGTGATGAGACGTCTCTGGAATGTTTGTTAAATTCTATAGACCCTGAAATCCCGAACCCCTAATGTCAAATTCTATAGACCCTGAAATACTGAACCGGTAAACCCCAAACGCTGCACTGCCCCTAAACCAATCCACCGTTGCAAACCCTAAGCCCTTCAAGGCTGTAAACCTCATTGCCTTCAAGATTGGGACTTGGGGTGCCTGGATAGTGTTGGAGGGGCTTGGTAGGGCGAAGTTTTGGCGTGCACTCCCTCATCTTAATCCGAACCTGCAGTCATCGAAGTATTGTTGCACCGTGGGTTTATTGGGCTTAGCACTCTGGTTCACATAATCTGAAGGAGCCATACAACGAGCGCTTAGAATTGAAAGGCTGGCTTCCAGACCGCTTCTCGTATTGTATACCTGTGTCCCCCCGGAGACTTCCCAAAATACCATCCTTCTACTTTTCGGCAGGGACGTCGACAACAAGTGCCCCTTGGTCTCCTCGTACGTCTTTGCCATGGGAGGACGCTTTGGCTTGCCAGTTGTGTTTCGGATTCAGCGTTGCTCGAGACCTCAGCTGCTCCTCGATGTTGTTGGGTAGACTTGCGTGCTCAGCCTGAGGCGAACCTTTTCTGCTGTAACTGTTGCCTGTGATGAGATTTGTCCCCGCAGCCGAGGATACCAGATGGTCTTCGGCGTGAGCTGGGGCCATCATTTCCTTTTCCGCCACCCGGCTTCGGGTTCAAGGTCCTAACTTGTAATGGCCTGCTGCAGGCATTGTGTTGAGACCTAGGAGGCCTTTTGTTGTGGTTGGCACTATAGGGATTCGACTGGCCCCCCTAAGTACTAAACCTTCCATAGGGCTCGGCTGTTGTTGCTGTCGGGGTCTGGCTGCAAGTCTTATCGAATGAAGATGAGACTTGTTCACAAGAACAGGGATTGGTTCCTGCCCGAAGAACCAAATTACAACACCATGAATACTTCTGTTCAGGGATATTACCTTCCAAGGTCTATGTTGAGGTGCTTCTGAGGGCTCATGCGCTTGTACTTTCCGTCCTTGATCCAAGGGCCCTACGACCTGGATGTCAGCAGCATGATTTCCGGCTTTCTGGGTATCGTCCTCGCCTCAGACTCGGAGCTACGGGATCCCACTTCGGCTTCAGGGCCATGAGGGGTGCTATCCCAGGGTCGGAACAGCGGGTAGCACCCTTTCTGGCTAGCATTGAGTAAGTCATGAGGCGAAGTTAGTGTGCTAAGCTCGAAAACCGAAAGTAGGCCTTAAGCCTGACAAGCTCCCGCACTGCACACTAAGCCACACTAAAGTCACCCTTACTAGTCACCCTTCCTAATGCTCTATATAACCGGGAAGAGCCTGTGTTGAGCACTTGTAGTATCTTGTAGTAACCCCTTATAATCCTGATAGCACTGTGAAGTCTGGAAAATCCTCTCTTCACCTCCAGGTCTTCTTTTGCGACTACTTGGCATTTCGCGTGCTGGGCGTCTCGATGCTCGCCCGGCCCTGAAAAGAGCCACACAAATGAATAGATTATCAGCTACCGATACATAGTCATGGGCTACAGATCCGTAATGAGCTAAAAGACTACTATATGCAGTCTGCCCACACCCTAAGCCCTACCTTGAGACCTCGCCTGGCATGTCCGAGTGTCGAGAGCGTAAACCCTACAGTAACGGTGAAGCCATGCCATTTGCCCTTCTCTCTCCCAGGTCCAGGTCTGCATCTCCGTCGACGATACGATCAAGGAGGCTGAGGCACATGACCCTTCGTTTTTGCGGGTTTAGGGTTTAGGGTTCGTTTCCTCAGGGTTTAGGTTCGCTCCTCGAGGTCTTGAAGATCGGCGTGGGTAGAGTGCTCCATGTTTGGACCCAATTCTTGAAGACCTCATCACCGGTAGTGCCCTTGTTCCCTTGTGTATTCATTTTGGGTCTCTGTATTGCAATCGACTGGTACGAAAACCGAACAAGAGCTACCCTATTATTAAGGGGCTGCTGGGGAACCCCCTACCTCCTAGCAGAAAGAGTCACTCAACCTTAAGCCATAAACGAGAAGAACAACGACGAACTTCCAAGGAGGCTGCTTGGAGCCTGGTTGCCGGACAGCCGGTACAAGGCCGCTCCCGGGTAGCGCTGCACCGTTCAACATCTCGGGAAAGAGGGTTTCTAAAAGCTGAATGAGATGTTCCCCGACAAACTGCACGCGCGTGTGCAAAAGTCGATGGCATGCCACCAAAGCCTTCTTTCATAACTCCAAAACACAGAGAGCTGTATTAACCTGGCAGCACGAGGCATGGACTTCTCGGATCCGATCAACCCGGATGTCATTGGCCATCGAGAGGCCTCACCGAGACAAACGGGGGCTTTGACGGGTTCGAGTGTGCAGGGTTAACGATTGAGGCCTTTGGTTTCGGGCTTGGGGTTGTTTGGTCTGGGGTTTTGATGTTGTGTCAGGAGTTTCAGGGCTGGCGACTTGGGCAAGTTGTGTGGTTTCGGTTCTAAGGTTTAGAGCTTCGGGTTCTGCGGGTGTGGAGGGCTCTCCTCGCGCAACCAGTAGGCTGCAGCCATGCCCAGTGTCTACTGCGATACCGTACGATACCCCTTGTTTGGGCACTTTATGGTTAGCACTAGTAGCATGAGGGATGCAAGTCTAACTAGCCTAACTGCGAACCCTAACCTTTTGAAGTAACCTGTTTGCCGAATGTATTTCTCGCAGCACTCATTCAAGCTGGCCTTCCGGTCCAATAATTAATTACCCGTGTACTCGAACCCCAAGTACAAACAGACTTCTCACTGCTCCCAGTGTCCAGGCCCTTAACCCTAAACCGTCCTAAACTCAAGGCTATATGAGACTGTTGAAACCTTTGGGGCGGTAAGCTTGGCTTCTATTTGACCCCTGGAGTACCGTATTCCTGAGCTCAATGGTTCCTTGATTGATACGATGGCTAATAATTGGGTTTCGGAGTGGAGGGTTTAGGCTTTGGACTCAACCGTCTGAGGGGGTTTATGTTTAAATGTTGTTTGGGGTTAACCAGAAGCCCGACACCCTAAGCCCTAAACCCTCTTTAGACTGTCTCACTTAACAGACTCCGAACCATATGCCTCGCCTGGATTGTCCGAGTGTGAGCGCCGAAACCCTGCTACTTAGACCGCAAAAATTTTGGGAGGGCATTGCTGAAGGGCTGTACCGTAGCTCTTAAAACTGATCCGGAACCGGTGGAGCACCTGAAGCTATCCACAACCAAAATACCAAATCGTTTTCCAGGTTATGGGATGTTGTCGCGTTTTTGTGCTGTGCTCCTAGACTCAAAAAGATCGCCACGAACTGATCCCTTGATTTTGCATAGAGGAGATCGAGATGGCAACGACATCGTCGGCCCCTTTGGAGTATCACCGGAGCATGCGGCTGACGGCCTAACGGTTCAGGGCCTGTACAGTTTGGCGGTTTAGGCTTCGGGCATGGGCATAGCCACGGTTTAGGACCTACGAAACTTGAATCGGGCCGGAGGTGAGAGGTTTTCTTACGTGGTAGGGGTTGGGGGTTGCTTATAATAGGGTTTTGAGGTTTGGGGTTGAAGGCTTCATCACTTGAAGTGTTGAGGGTCGCGGCGAAGAAGTTTCACCTGATCTCGGAAATCGCCGCGCGGCTCTGATCGCTTCAAAATGGGGAGGAGAGAGGGATTTGAATTGCTAGTTTCGTCCTAATAAATATTGATGAACGGATACATGCTAACGTTAGGCGGGCTCAACTTGATGTGTTCAAGCGCAGACCTTGCTGTCACGATGCATGTGCTCATTCGGAGCTGCAAGGAAGAGAAATCACGGACTAGGTGCTAAGGAATTTGAGGCGATGGCTTCCATGCTGGTTTTCCGGTGTTGATAGTAAAACCTGCCGGGCGTCCTGTTTAGTGGCTCGCAGCCGCACTCTTCCACTTAAGACGGACATGTTTCAAGGTGCATGGATTGTATCACCAGTCCGGTCTTGCCCAGACGCGAACTTGCACGAAGTACGAGAAGATTCATTACGAAATGCTCTCAGCTTCTACCTTTATCTTGACAATCGGAAGACACTGAGCTGGGAGCCAGAGCCTTGGCCTTTAATTCAATCAAGAAGCTACAACGCCGCTTGAGCCATTCAACTCGCCTTCCAAAGCGCCCTACAAAGCCCTATAACCCTGAACTCCCAAACCCTGAGGACCTAAACCATCCTTTAAACCAAGACTCCAAACCCTGACCCCCTACCAACTTCAACTGCTCCTTACCGCTATGGCTATGCCCTTGCGGGCCATGCCTCATCGGCAAGTGGCGCAGATGTTTCTTGCCGCGCTTCTTCTGCGCCTTAGCTAGCACTGAATTTGTGTGAGAACCGTAGAACTAAAAAGTGACTTTGCTGCAAAACCAATATGTAAAGCTTACTGCTCGTGCTATGCTGCGGTGCGAGCTGTTCTGTGCGTAGCGTCGTGCTTTGTTGTGCAGCTTTGCCTCACGTCTTGGTTTCATGACTATCTAGGTCATGAAAAGAACAGCCAAACGGGTTTGGGGCCGTCAGGTGCCGTTCAACGGCCAATAAATCCTCCGCCTGCAGAACCCTCAGTCCGATTTGAGGTGCCGCTTTGCCTCTGCCGCCCCTCCTTGTACAGAGGGCCAAGGTCGGACGACACCAACTGTGCTTTGTGGGGTGTGAAGTGTGGTCAGTTTGTAAGGATTGTATTTACGGGCTTTTGAAGGGTGCTCACAGGAGTTTCGGGTCCAGGATTCAGAGGTTCAGAGCTTCGGTTTAGTTTCGGGGTTCAGTTTACGGCGTGGGTGAGTTTCGTTCGAGGGTGTGGGGCGTACCAAGGCTGGGGCTTTGGGTTTTCCGGAGCCCCGCGAGCTGCTTGCGGTGCCAAGGATTGCAGTTTGCTTGTGCTGGGTGTAAACGGTTTAGGGTTTAGGGTAAGCTTTGGTATTTGGGGTGCAGAGTTCGGGGTTGCGGCTGTTGTGTTTGGATTGTTCGATTGAGGTGCCCCTGTGTTCCAGGGTGAGGTTCTGCGTTTTGGGGGGGAGGAGGAAGGATCAGGAATGTGCTGCGAGCTCCGGGGACGTGCATGCAAGAGCTTATCCCGAACCTTCAACACCGAACCTTCACCCCCCAAGCCCAAAGCGACAAATAAGGCATTAATGTATTAGAGGTCTGAATGACTTCTAATCGTACTATCGTACTCCTACATAACTCCCTGTTTACTTGTTATAGACGATGATATACCCCAAAGCTCGATTCTAACTATTCGCACCACTATTTTCACCAACAAACGCCGGCGGACAGAACCCAGAGCTCCGTCTCCATGGGAGGTTTCAATGAGTCGGCGCAGACTTGTTCCGACTGTGCGCCAGGTACGTACATGAGCTCCGCAGCTGCTTTTAGTAGGGGGTTTCTAATACGGGTCTCTCAGGGTTTAGGGGTCGGGGTTGGAGGTTCTTCAGGGCTGTTGGCAAGTTTGCGATACAGGAATTCAGTCGTGAGGGCTCGGGGGTTTTAGAACGTGCTGGCGTCAAAGGTTCGACCGTTAGGGACATTTGAATTTTAGTCCGAAGCTTTATTATAAAACCTAAAAGCCCTGAAACTCTAAATGGTTCCATGTATGCTTCAAGAGTTACAAGAGTTCATAGTTGGAGACTTACGGGTCTCGTCATGCATTGAGTCGACTGCTTGGTGGCAGACTGGTTGAGGCTTAGGATTGACAGCTTCAGAGCTCAACGGCTACATGGCCTGGTTTCTATGTTCCGCATAACGGTGCAGAGTGCAAGATGATCACAATCCCTAACCCTGGCCTGTAATGAACAAGCAACACCCCAGACCTCGCACACAATCAGTCCAAACATAAACCCGGAACCAAAACTATATCCCCAACTCCTTGAGACGAAGCGCCGAGCTCCTCGAAGGAACCCAAGGGACTGAACATGGTAATCGGATTCTTCATGGTGGATGTTTGTTTTGTTGTCTGGTGCTTAGGTTTGGTAAATGAGAGCTTTCCAGCTTTGTTGTTTCTACCGGACGACCTTCCTAAACCCCATAAAGCCTAAAGTGCACTCTCCGCTGCAAGTTATAGCCCTCCAAAAGCTTGTAGGGTATTGTACCCCCAGCCCAGCCCCATTCTAATGCTTGATTTCAGCCGAGGCTACGTGAATGCCACAACGAACCTGACTTTTTCCATTGGCTGTCGACCTTGTCTCGCAGGAAGGTATAGTGCCTCGGCAGAGGGCTTTTCAGTGTTTGGGCTTTAAGGTTTAGGGATCGATCTTAGAGTGAACCCCAGAAAGTTGGAACGTGGGTTAAAGATGATGAGTGCTATGATTCCCTATGCTTTACCGTATGCGCAGGAGGGTAATGATGTTTCAAGTTTCTGGCTTTTACCTTACCCAGAGGGTCCACATACACTACCATTATGGAATTAGGTCCCCAAAACCATAGTGGGGATGGTCTGTTAGGGCCTAATTCCATAATAGTAGTGTATATGGACCCTCTAGGTTAGAGGATGAGATGGCTGAGTCCAAGGAGGGCAGCGGACTCACGTGGCTCGGGGCCTTGAGGGGTTCAAATCTCGCGGCCCCGAGCCGGCAAAAGAAACATATCTACTGCAAAGGCGTTCTGTTACAAAGCTGTGCAGGTTAAAGTTAGATTGGGTCCTGCACCGTTTTTTTTCTTTTTTTGCTGGTAGCTGCTTGGTCATTGATTTCAGCATGGACCGGGTGCTGTGTAGGCACATCGCTGCTGACAGATCCGGCCTCTCGATGTTCGACCGCCTTGTTAGAGCTTTCCATGGCGGTTCGCCAACTCGAGGTTCTTTTCACAAGGTCGGTTTGCTTCTCCAACGTTCTCTTGTTTCGAGCTTCATATATGGGTCTTCAAGTCAGGAGCTACCCTCTGGTAGATGAAGGTTTCCACACTATTTGGAAGTCAGGACTTACAGCCTTCAGTGCTCAAGAGTTCTACCAGGCATTGCTTGAAGGATGATGGGATCCTACGACCCAAGTCCTCGGCCATGAGGCCTTTTCAGGCCATGAACATTGAACCCGATGAGCCTTAAATCTGGAAGCTAATGCAGAAGTCCGAATAATTTGCATCAGTATATACCTTGTAGCTTAAAGTCCCTGTTTCAGTACTGAATGACTATAGGAACCGTGAGCCCTAAACCCTGAAGCGCCGATGTTAGAGCGACCTGCTTCGCTCCAGGTGGGGCGGCAGCTTCGGCCTGCTCCCTTTGTCCTGCGGGGCGCTGGAGATCAGCCTTTTAATGTCTCCGATGTCAGGGTTGGAGTTTGAGTTGGTGCTTGAATTTGGGGATGTACTTGGAGAAGTGAGACCAGCCAAGTGCTCCGATGCTTGAAAGGAGGTCAATGCTCAGCTCTGGGATTCTGCGTTACACTAGTCATGTTCTAATCCCGTGTGAAGACCGTGTCTTGGCAACTTCCACAGTAACATCATATGCTGCAACCGGTCTAAGAGCCCAGATTTCTACGTAGGGTTTGGGGCTGCAAGTGGGTATTAGGGGTGGGAACTATATACAGTACCCCTACATCTCCAGTGCTCTCAAAGCCGCGTTCCTAAGCCTAAGACGAAGACCCTTAAACCCCCAGAGCCCCTACACCCGAAGACCTCGTCAGCCGACAGCAAGAGCTTTCATGCCACCCTAAATTTGCCGAACCCTTCTGGACCCTAAACCGAACCCTGAACCGAACCATACATCAGCACTGAGCCCCTTAAAGGAACCCCTCTACGAACCTTTCATGGAAACCCTTCTGGTAATTATCGTGCCCTCCCTATACCAGGAGCTGGGCGGCCTCCTCCAGTTGCACGGCCTGCGCGCCGGGCACCTTCAGCTGCTCGATGCAGCGCAGGAGCTTTCTAGGGGGACGCAAGGCTAAGGTTGAGCGGAGGTTGGAGGGGTTTATTTGGTTAAAGGTTTGGGGTCAAGGGTTTGGGGTTTCATGCAAGGCTCAGGGCTCAAGGAATCTAATTGCTCTTCGAGAGCAAAAGCCCTATCAACCCGAAATAAAGGGTTCACTTCATACGCTTCGTCATGTCGTGGCCAGATTGAGCGCATGCGTCTCTTTGGGACCCTTCTGAACGCTCGGAGTTTCGGGTTCTATCAGCCTTTGATTTTATGCGGCCCTCGTCGAATCCATTTGTAGAACCTCTGCCAGTCTATAAACTACGCAACCCTTATGGTTTAATGTAGGAACCTGATTAAGAAACCTTGGGCCTTCATTAGGGTTTCTTATATGCATCCTACTATGTTGGGGTTAAAGGCCCAGGGTTTCTTAATCAGGTTCCTACATTAGCTGAACCCTAGAGTTCCCCCGAATGTGCTGGCGCCCGAGCTTTTGTGGGCAAGAGCTGACCCAGGTTGTAAACAGGCGAAATCCCTTCTGCCATTTTCTGTATGTATATGTCATCTATATACACAGATGCTTGTAACATGTATAAATCCTCGTATAGCATTGTATAGTATAGTAGAATATAGTGTAGAATAACGTATATAACAATACAGTTTCCTGTAGCATAGTATCGTATCGTATAGTACAACATAGTCTGTAACGCAACATATGCATATGTGTATGGGGATATGCTTGCATCCAACGAGCTCCCGCATGTTGTGGTTTAATGTGACAGGGTCTGAGCAGTTCAGGTTTCGAGGGCATGCGCGACTGCCTCCCCTGTGCGCCGGGCTATTTCACGGCCTCAGAGGGCTTCTTGGCGAGCTCTGATGGGTCAACTGCCGGAAAGGCCCTGAAACCGCAAGAAGTTGCTTGTTGCTGAAATACGAGACGTCATCAAGCTACCGTATTCTGGGCCGTGAGAAAAAAGGTATTTGAGATTCAGGGTGTCGGGATTTGGGCTCTAGAGACATTCCAGTCTGGGATGTTTAGCGGGCTTTGTTTCAGCTTTGATCTGAGGTTTATCTGAGTGCGCGATCTGTGCAGCTGGCCGGTTCAGCGAGAGCTACAGAGGCAGCGCTGGGTTCCGAAGCGGGTAGAAGTCTCAATACACGCGAATTTGAGGGTGCGTAGTTCCAGTGTGATTGCAGAATCCTCGGCCCCATAGCCTTATTCTGCTCTTTCGCAACCCCTGCATCTTGACGATTTGAAGCAGGGTCCAGGAACTTGGATCTGAAGTTGAAGATGTCTTTGTGGAAGGCGGCGAACGACAAAGCATGGCATCCCCAGAGAAGCTGGGAGCCCCAACTACGTAAGCCATAAGCCTTCATTCCTCAGTTACCCGGCAAACCCCTGCCACCCGCACCATCCTCAGCGATGGGAAGAAGCCTAGATTTGCTAAGGGTCCATGCGTTCGATATCTCATAACCGGTCACCACGAATTCGGCGCTACGGCCCTGTCGAAATCTGGCCGGGGGTTGGAGCAAGAGGCTTTGGGATTAGGAAATTAGAACTATACGGCCTCATGTTTGCCACGGTTTAGGCAGTTTTCTCTTCAAACCATGCACGGCAAAATCTTACTTGTAGAGCCTTAGAGCCCTCCCTCAGCAGATCAAGAACTTGAATCCTGGTTAGGATATATGAAGCCTCTATCCCACTTCAGAACTTTTTTCCGTGCCTCGACCTGGACACGCTGGAATAATTTGAGGAACGCATGGCCCCTATACCCAAAATTTGTTTGCGCTTGCATTGTATGCGAAATTCAAAGCCCTACTGTACACCCCAAATTGGAACCCGAAGCCCTAAACTCGAAACCCAAACTGTAAACCCTAAACCCTAAACCGGCTAAACCAGCAAGACACCTTTACAGGCTCCAGCAGCTGCACCGAGTGCGCCACAGGACAGTGGAGCGAGCCGGCGTCGGTTCGCTGCACCGCCTGCATCAGCGGCCCCTCGGCCGAAACCTAGTCTCGGGTTTAGGGGCTTTCAGTTTGGGGTCCTAGGGTTTGGGGTCTTGGGGCTGATGATGTAGGTTTTAAGGGTTTTTGGCCCCTGGGCCGACGTTTAAAGTTTACCACAACCCCCCCAAAAAAACCTCACGTTGTTAAGGACTTAGGTAAGGAAGTCATAAGACGGAATCCTCAACGGGTGGGCCCTGGTAGGCTCTAGTTTAGCGGCCAGGGCTCCTTGGTCACTTCTTGGGATGTTGAGCCTTGGGAAACCGGCAGCATCGCTGCCGATGAGCCCTGCATGCCAAAATAAGTCTGTTGAAGCGGAGGGTCTAGAGAGTGCGGGGCTTTTCGCCTTTAGGATGGTTTATGTAGGGTGAGCCGTAGCGACTTTAAGCACACAGGGACCGTGCCTTGCGACTTCGGGTTTGGAATTAGGTCTTCCAAACTGCCAGAACCAAGAAACCAAGGTGTCGGTTGCTTATCACAGAAGGGCAACCCTTTTTGGTTTGTGAATCCGTGGCTAGGAGAGTACTTGGATGAGAACCAGACGTGCTCTGTTTGCCCTGCCGGGACATCAAGCATCCAGGCCGCGGCCAGGGATTGTGAGAGACACTCCTGTAAGGAGCTTTGCCGCACGACTCCACTCAGGGTTCTTTTGTTGCCTGAAGAAATCGCTGAACCCCCTAGACTCCTGACTCCTGCCCTACATCCAGCAGATGAATTTGTGAAGGCCGATCCTTCCTAGTGCTTAGCATTGCACTCCTTGATCCCCAGCCCAACCTGGGCATGTGTTCGAAGCTTTGAAGTACCTTCTAGGGTGCAGGGAAAGCCCGCTGACATCCTACACTAGCGACCTGAAGCCACCCGTTTATTTCCATCTGGACCTATCTTCCCAGATCCTGAAGGGGGCAACCAGCTGCACCGCTTGTGCACCTGGAACACGAAGTGATGCTGGAGCCATGGTTTGTGAGCCTTGCTTCTTGTCACAACTTCGGCTCGTGCTGGTCTTGAAAGGGTTTAGGGTGGTCACAGCTTGGGGGCTTTGAAGCTTTGCGTTGTAGGTTTTGTGTGGGGCTTGCAAGAATGGTGCAGGTCCTACAGAGCAGAGGGTCTTGGGCCCACATTGACATACGACTCTGACAAGATCCGTTGAGGTCCAGCCCAAATCGTCGGGCTGGAGCGGAAACCCAACACCCTTGAGCTCAGCACACTTGAAAGCCGCAAACCCTCCAAGTAAGATCTAAACCTACAGACTTCGTCCTCGCTGTTCCACGAGGTTCTCCTGGCCGCTTCGTCACCCAGCCGCACGAAGCCTGTCAAGACTGCCCTGGCGGTATCTCGGCTTAGCTTGCGTTGCCCGCGGTGTAGTGCCGACAACTTGGGGCTTGTAAGTTTGGGGTTTGGACCCTGGATCATTCAGAGCCGCAAAACGACATCAAAGCCAGTATTCCACTCGTGGTGGTACGGGTAAGAACAAGAGGGAACCTGGCAGCAAGTAGCGCAGGCAAGTAGCAGGATTCTGTGTTCATGTGCTGTTAGACTCGAATCTCTGGCCGCACAACAGCTGCTTAGAAAGGCCCGAAACCGCCCCAAACTTTGCAACAGTCGGAGCCTGAGAAGCATCCCCCCCAAGGCCCGAGTTCTTCCTTTTGGAGGGTTTGGGAGAACTCGTCACTTGGGACGCCTCAGGAACATTCAGCAGCCTCAGCTCCACATCCTGCGATGCATCCCGGCACCAAGCAAGCAGGCTAATGCCTTCGGGTAGCCGTTGTCAATGCCGGTTATGGGTGTGACCGTGGCGAGCTACTTTCTTACTGATGTCTTTGAGCAGCCTCCACATGTAGCATGTGCCCCAACCAAGCCTGGCATCCGGAATCCAGACACCCCTGCCCTAAGACCCTTCCTTCAGGTTTGCCCCTTTGGGCACAGCAGTCTGCCGGTTTCTGCTGCTTGTCCTCTTTGGCTTCAAGTTGTATGTTTTTCGACGTTCCCTCAGAAGGGGTGTGGCATGGGCGCATTTCTCATAAAGGGTTCCTCTCTAATCGGAGAGGCCTGGTGCGTTAGAAGTAGCTACTACTGTAGTACCCATCACGATGAGGATCGACATGGGCAATAGGGTATGGATCCCTGTGTGTGCTCTTACACTCCAGACCGAAATAAGTTCTCTGGTATCTGGATATCCAAAACCCTAAACTTCCAAACCGTAGCTCAGCCTGGACTTGGGGTTTCCGGGCCGGAGCCGCGAAGCCCCCTCAACAACAATATCATTCCCTGAACCCCCAAACCTGAACCCCCCGACCTCCAAAGGAATGCGAAGCTTTGTGTTACTTTGTGCTTTAAGAGAGAGAATGAGCCTTCCCAAAATGGGAACAAGACCCTAAGACCCTCAGCTCCAACTCCGGAACTTCAAGCTCTCTGAACCTTTCCATCCTCCAAGACAAGACAGCTCAGCTTTTAGAGTTCGATAGTCGGCAGCTGAACCCTCCCAAAAAGGAAAGCTGCCTCCCCTGCCCGGCTGGACGCTTCGTCCTGGACATCGCGGCGCCCTGCGCCGCCTGTGCAGCTGGGCGGGTGAGCTCTGGGAGGCGGCTTGTGAGTGACTTTTTAGGGCTTTAGGGTTTAGGGGTTTAGGGTTTAGGGGTTTAGGGTTTTGCTGTTTCAGAGGGGCCGGGGAATTATTTGTGTTGAGGTGCAGGGCTCGGATGGTGGAATCAAGTTTCTTTCGTTACAGGTGTTTAGGGTCTAGGGAGTCCAGGGTTTTGGATGCAAGGTTTTTAGGTTTGGTTTTATCATGTTTTATCGGTGGTTTATGCGGCTCAGCATTTTGGGAGTTCACTTGTTCAGGCTTGGTGGTTTCAGGTTGGGGATGTCGTGGCCGTTTCGAGGGTTCGGATGAAGCAGGTAAGGTTTAGGGCTCCGGGACGGTTGACTCGAAGGCTCAGGAGGTTTGGGGTTTGGCGTCTCGTGTTTTTGGGCCGCTCTATACTCAGCGAACTCAGCTGCGACGGCCAGCAAAATGGAGCAAGCTATGAACTAACCACGCAGAGGTCGGTATAAGCAGTAAAATTCTCGCCTTGTAGACCCTTGAGAACTCTACCCGAAAACCCTGTTCTGAGTATTGGTTACTTTGCACCATTAGGATTATAAATTGAGGTCACGACAGTTTAGGCATAAACGGGGGTTTGCTGCAAGTCTTTCAGCAGGGATATTCTGGTGCTGATGTTTTGAGGGTTCAGGGTCTCGGGTTTGGGGTTTTGGCAGTCGAATCCTTCGTGCCATCAGCCAGACGAGAGGGCACCGAAGCTCTCAGCCAAGCACTACTTTTGTTCAGAAACAGTTGAAAACTGTACTGAGCCGGAGAATCCGGACCCTTTGTGGAGGCTTCACTATGTTAGGTCCCTTAATTGTCCTTGTTTGTAAGAATGACGTAATTACTCGTTCAATTGGCGGATCTTGAAAGAGGCTCTAGTTTAGAGAACTATACCCTCAATCATTGGCATTGGCAGGACTGACAGCTGTACGCCGTGCGCTGCGGGCGAGTACAGCGAAGAAGCCGCTGCTCGCTGCGCCTTGGCTTTCATCTTGGGTTTCAGGAGAGGAGAGGCTTGTAAGGGTGCTTTGGGGTGGTGGTGTTCTGTCAGCTTCTTGGCGTGGGTTTAGTGTGCATTAGCCTGGACTCATTCTAGGGTTCGTCAAGACCACTCAGATCAGACAGGAACTTGTCATGAAAGGGTTGAGTCAGTTACGATATTTTTATAATAAATTTCATCCAGACCACGCAGATCCGGGAGGCAATGGTCATCATGATGATGAGGAGGGTGTTAGGAAACAGCTTGCAGGTACAAAGCAAAAGCCATGATGCTTCGTCTCCTCTCATTTCGGGAATGGGCGCCCTTAAGCTGCCTTGCAGAATCTTCAAGACAGAACACGACCCATGCGGCGCTGCCTGGAGCCCTAAACACTCGAGCAGGCAGAACCTGTCCAGCTGGGACATTCAGCAGCGCATCTTCTGGTTACTGCTCGGAGTGCCCGGCAGGGACGGCCAGTGAAGAAGGCCAGCCATGTAAACGTGTCTATCGAAACCCCTTAGTAGCTGAGTGGATACACTTTACACTTTTTGGGATAATATTACCCACTATAAACCTAAACCTAAACGTGTGTACACTTTTCGGGGCTTATGAACTCAGCAACTAAGACCCGGGCCCTCGCAGGGATGTTGCCTTCCGTCTCCCCGTAGCCTCAGGTGAAGTCTTCCATCGAAGCATCATGAAGTCCCGTTTCCAACAGCCTAAACATGTGGGCGGTTGTCAAAATTATGGTCCCTTTTTGGGGTCCTATAATACGGCACCTATTATTTAGGGTACCCAAAAAGGGGACCATAATTTTGACAACTACCCATGTGAATTAAACCTGTCATGTACATTCATCAGCCCCATGTTGCCCGATGCCTTGATCCTGAGGAGGGCTTTTCTGTTTGGTCAGTGGGTCCTATGAGATACCAAGACTGTTGTTTACCAGGTTTTCCCTTGATAGGCTTTGGACGTTAGATCTTGGTTGGAGTTTCGTGTTGTTGGGTCGGTATGTGAGATTTGGGGGTCGGTGTTGAGGGTCACACGTTAACGCAGTTTCCGGGTCCAGCTGTCGAGGTAGTGCCAGCTGCAGTCCCTGCGCAGCGGGTTCGATCAGCCAGGCAGGTGCAGCAAAGCAACGTGGCTGCAGGGAGTTGCAGGGCTGCAGCGGTGCGGTTCAGAAGCTCATAAGGGGTTGGATGCTGTACCAGTACAATGAAATTCTGGAGGTACTGGAGCCTTACATAAGGGCTGCAGACCTCAGCAAACTTCAAAGCTTTCGAGCCTGAAGGAGCCTTGCAAATCACGAAGCAGGCACGGCGAAAAGACAGACATTCGATCGAAGCCTTGCCTTCGTGGTGGGGAGCTTTGAGTTCGTTTACTTGTCCCGATTGAGCTGCCTATCACAAGGCAATAAACCTCCTAGACCCTGAGAGCCTTAAGTGTGATGTGTTGACCTCTCCTAGAGGCCCTAAAATCAAGAACCAGAATGGCCTATACCCTAAAGAAATCCACCAAGTTTCCCAAGTGCGAGCCCCTTCAGGCCCCTTTAAAATTGTAGTACTTACATTATACCCCCCCCCCCCCCAACCACAAAAGTCGGACCCCGCCGCCCAGTGGGCACAAGCTGTTTTCCGCGACGTACCCCGCACGCTCTCGCACGACGCCCACAACAGCCCCTCATCAGCAATCACNAACCCCCCAAAGTTGCCCAAGGCGGGGCCCCTCCGGCCCCTTTAAAATTTGAGTACTTACATTATACCCCCCCCCCCCCCAAACCCGAAAGGTGCGAGCCCTGCACTGCTGGGAGCTATGCACTTTTTGCCGACGAGCCCTGCCTGACCTGCGCGGCCGGCACCAGCAGAGCTTCAGTTGCAGTTAACTCATCATCATTAATCTCTCTCTCGACTAGTATTCTGGGATTTGCAGAAGTATGCACGTCGGCATGTAGGTACAGAGGTAGGTAAGTAGGTAGAGAGGTAGATAGGTATGTATGTAGGTATGCTGAAGTATGTTGTTTTCGCGTTTACATATATATATATATCTTAATTACGCAAATACACGCAGACGTGTGCGCATATCCTGCGGAATTCTGTCCCCCAAACGCCATGCGCGAGCTACGCCGTTGATCCCCGAACCCGATCTTTAAAGGCAGCAGAAGGTTTACCCAGCGCCCGTATTCGCGCTGCGAACCCCTAAAAATATATATATATATATATATACACATACATATATATATATATATATTATATATATACTATATATATATATATATATAACCCCAGGCCCGATTCACCCAGCGCCTAATCGCAAGCCTGAGTCCCAAACGCAACCTAACCCCTGAACCCTCAGAACTCCAAAAATCCTCAAGCCCTAAAGGAAACGTGTTCAACCCTTGAGTCCCTCTACACTTTGCTACAATCGTGTCACTTGTAGCCCAACTCCTCTATATATATACATCTATGTATATATATATATATATATATATTGTAAACTACGATCATCTAACCTAAGTCGGTCTTTTCAATCCCCGACGTGTGGGAAACGTTGCAGCGGATGCTTCCGAGGCCTGCGAGGAGCAGCTGAGTGCGGCTCGCACTGAAGAGCTGAGGATGACGGTTCTAATGAGATTCTGTCGGGTTTTGGGGTTGAGGGTTTCGAGGCTTCAGGGTTTAGGGATTCTAAGGTTTTGGGGTTCAGGGTTCGGAGCTTCTCTAGGGAACGTGAATCGAGCATGTTGCTTAAGGTTAAGAAGTAAGAAGTGTTGGAATTTGAGGGTTTGGGGCTTCGGTTGTTTAGACGATACTCGTTCACACATTCATCCTACTGTCTGCTGATGATGTATACATTCGTTTTGATCCTTTTTGTCACCCGAGCTTCAATACCAAAGTGCAAGAGGCACGCCATGCCAAGCTGGCTATGTGAGCTCTGCCGGTGCCGGTGATTGCCTCCCATGCCAGCCGGGCACTTTCACCACCGCTGCTTGGACAACTACTTTGAGCTGCTGTTTGATGTTTTTTTGAGGTGGGTCTGAACAACAAAGGGGGGCAGTAGCAATTGCAATGGGCTTCAATCTGTACCTTCCGTGTACAGCTACAGGCTCTACTATTGGAGCTTTGGGTCCCTGGAAAGCTTACGGTTTTCAATACCGAAGGCCTGAAACCTGCAGCCCTCATCTTTGCATTCCTTGTGAGAGCCAGAGCTCCGGAGCGCTAGTCTCACATGACAGGCTTTGGGAGTCGCTGTTGTTGGGTTTGTCGGGTCTTCCTAGGGACGCTAAGTCTGCGATTCTTGTTGCATGCCAGAGCTTGAAGCAGTGCAGGTTCACTGATCCAGGCTCGTCGACGTGCAAACACACAGAGTTTAGGGCTTAGAGCACTAGACTCACTAAACTCTGGCATTTTAACCTGAGCCCTTGAGCTGTGTAGAACATGCTCTGAAAGCTGACCCCCAAAGCGACAGAAGAGATGTGGGCCCTTAGAATTCCTAGTGTACGTTTAGACGACCCTATAAGGACCTGCAACAGTGTCGCACCTGTCCAGCGGGCACTTGGAGCAGTATCCTGACTACTTCCTGAGAGGATGTAGGGCCAGGATCTCCGGCGCCGGGTTCCCGTGTCAGGGTTTTAGACATGGGGTTTCGGTTTGAGTCTGACGCCCTGGATCCGCGATCAGATGTTCCGGGGTTGCTTCAGGTTCTGAGTTGGGTCATGCTTCCGTGTTCTCGAGTTCAAGGCTTCCCTTCTCATGGAACCCTAAACCCTAAACCCCACAGTCTCATGGAATGATGAAGCAATGAAGCCACGACCTGCCTCAAACCGCACCAGTCGTACTTTGTGCGCATTCTCGTGTTGCTTGTTGATGTGCATCTTCGGCATTGCAGAAGTCGCTCTACGGGCCCCGAGCATCACCTCAACCTCGTAGCCTAAAAATCCCAAACCCACAAAACCTGAGCCAGTTTTTCCAGAAGCAATTCCATTCCACTGCATGGTACAGACTCACTGTGGAACCCGTGTTCCTTAAACTAGTGTACCTTTTTGTCGACGTATCCTATCCAAGTCTACCAATGCCCGCCTGCCAAAGCCTCAATGTTCAGAAACTACCGTCATATGGAAAGTTATGCCTTATGCCCGGAAACCCCTCAGCCCAAAGCCCAGGTATTGCAGCCAGCAGCTGTGAGCCGTGCCCTCCAGGAAGTCGCTCTGATGCTGGCTGGGGCGCTTGTCAAATCTGCCCTCCTGGCACGAACATCCAGCATCTCGTCTCAATCCTTCGGTGACGAGAATGGTGTTGAAGTTTGGTTTTCAATAGTTGAATGCCTAAACGCGTGGAAGACCATTCATTGTTGGTTTCTTCGTTGCATTCTTCGCCTGGAGGTTTGCACAAAGAGTTGAGCAATGGAGCTCATGGGTTGACAATGGAGTTCGTCGAGGTGTTCAAGTGGGAGTTTCCGAAAATTAGGGGTACCTTATCTTGGGGTCCTTATAATAAGGATTTACTATGTAGGGTACTATAGTAGTGTCCCCTATTTTCGGAAACTCCCAAGTCGGTTTCTAAGATGTGCATGTGGAAGATTTCAAGACTGGCCAGCTGGCAGAGTACAGATGTGGAGCAGCATCGACATGGCAGTGTCGGCCAGGAGGGACTAGTCTAGCGAGTGCGTACCAGTCTTCTGATGTCAGCGAGCAAGGTGCGAGTTCGGATGGCTTTCTGCTTTCCTTGTCACACACTTGTTGGCCAGGCAGCCGGATGACCAATGTGAAACCTGTCCTGCTGGCACTTACAGCCATGCTGGCGCTACAGTGTGCCTCGGCAACATTTGGCTGCTGAGCTTTTGCGATGGTTGCAGATGAGCGCATGTGTTTGAGTGCTTCCCCTGTCCATGTGTCCGTGAATGACACGGCACCTCTAGGTCAATCACTTGTCACATGCCTCAACTTGCATTCTCCATGTTCCAGATCGATATCGCAACCAGCGCAAGTCGCAAGACCACATCCCGACCCAGGTGCGACACTTGCGAAGCTGGGACGTTCAGCAACACGTCCTCGAACAGTTGCACTACCTGCCCTGCTGGCAGATACAGCAACGACACCGCGCCAGAGTGCGGCTCGATTTTACGAAGACTCGGAGCTACAGGGGGCTTTGGGGGTTCCTTCCAAGGTCCAGGGCTCGAGGTCTCCTTGGAGTCCCTTTATGTTTGTGCACAAGCCCGATCCCTAGACACAGGCCATCTTTGCGCAGCTTCATAGCCCTTCATGCGTCTTTGGGAACGGGTTGTGCGCACTAAAGGAGACTGAAATGCAGGTGCAGGCGCCAGTCGCGGATATTGCTCTCCTCGTGCAAGTTAAATTCAGTTTGGGTCCTGAAGAGAATGCTATTCTTCGAAGCAGGGCTTTGATTTCCTAGATGCTCGACGGGTCAGTTCAGCCTTGCAGGCTTTAGCCTTTCGAAGCCCAAGCTCCAACCCTGCTCTAACTAGCTTCAACCTGCCCACCTGAATCGGGTAACGTAAGCTCTCCTCCGAAACAGGCGCCGACTGCCCCAGCGGCCGCTTTAGCCCGGAGCGCGCGGCTGTATGCACACTTTGCCCGGCTGGAACGAGCCTCGACGTTTCTGTTCATGTAAAGTTTTTCAGTTCACAGAGATTCACAGAAATCCTACGCCCCAAACTGTTCTCCAAAAGTTGCGGACTTGACGTAGTCGAGAAGTGAGGACATAGATGCCCCAACAGTCCCTGTAGTCTCCGTCATTCATTGAACCGCCGGCTCTTAGATTGCAGCGGAAGAACCTTTTAAGCTCAGCAAGTCATGAACCGTCCTTCAAATGCAAATCCTAAAGCTCTGATCGGCCGTGAGAGCTGAAGCTTTCGACCCTGAACTCTGATCACGAAAAGCCCCAAGCACCTTTCCGAGGATCAGTGGCGAAGCCTCTGGTTCCTGCCACTCGGGCAGATATCGGAAGATACTATCGGAGTCTATCGGAGTCTTAAATTTCATTTCGCAAGCCCCAGAATCCTTCCGGTGCGTTGGCTATGGTAAACCCGCGGCTCGAAAGCTGCACACACTCTCCGACCCAGGTATGCTCTGCCCAGCCGGCACGTTCAGCGGTATTGGGGCCTCTGTTTGCAACGATTGCCCGGCCCCACGACCGCAGGAGAGCTCGACCCTTCAAGGAAAGCCCAAGAAGCTCAACCCCGTGGACTTCGAATATGCAAGGTTTGCTCCTCCATCGTGTTTGTGTTTTGTTGCGCGTGTTGATTCCTTTCGCTCGCTCGCCGTTCATTTTATGTCCAAGGCAGGGTAGACCTGCAACATGGCGACAGTTTGTCTCCTTTTGCAGACTCAGGAACTGCAGGCAGACTTGTTTGAGTTTGAGGAATACTCAGCAGGGAACTCCCTCGAAACCTCGTTCGTCACACAACAACCGAACAACGGATGTTTGATATTGTAAGTATATGCATGTACGTACGTATGTCGGTCGGGCTGGCCTTCTGGCTATAACTGTGCACATGACTAGATCAACAACGAAGAAACACATAGACCCGCAATGGATAGCATATATCTAATATTTGCAATCCCACGACCGAAGGCGGGCACTTTCATCCTCAGTCCAGACCAAAACTGCGAGACCTGTGCTCGAGGCGCTTGGACTATTGCTTTGCCAGTTTGCACGCTTTGAAGGTTGTGGATCCTACAGACCCTGAACCATAGCCATAGCCATCCTTGTTACCCTCCCCCCCCCCAACGCCAGGTGTAGGGTTCGGGCTTCAGGATTGCAAATATTGTCGGGTTTCGGTATTTTGATGCGTCTGCCTGTTTTGGTGTCCATGTAGGGCTTCTCTTCAGGCTTTCGAGTTTGTTTCTGTGGTCGTGTTCTTGACACTGTTTCCGGCCTCGCATGCATAGTTTTCGACAGTTTTCTGGGGCCAGTTCCTGTATGTTGTTTTAAACCTGAAAACCCTACTAGCCTCTACCGTGAGGGTTGGGGAGAGCGGCTTGGGGCACACAAAAGGGTTTACAGGGTCCTACAGACTTCTACCCCCAGCCCGTTGGATCAAAACCCCAGCAAGCAACAAATCACATGGGTGGTTGTCAAAATTAGGGTCCCTTTTTGGGTACCCTAAATAATAGATGCCGTATTATAGTAGGGACCCAAAAAAGGACCATAATTTTGACAACCACCCACATGCATAGTTCTTCGTGCTCAGAGTGCCAAAGAGGTCGGTACAGCACCACGGCGTCCACTGGATGCAATTCCTGCATCCCTGGGACCTTCATTACGGATCCGGTGCCTCGGCTGCGGAGAGTTTGGTGCTTCTCGGATCTTCAATCGTTTTCAATCTGGAGTCGTGAACCTTTAGCTCATAGCATCAAAAGCTAGAACTGTAAATCTAAGGTGTTGATAGCTTTTGACATTGAGACTCTGATGACAAGGATCCTGCTGTTTGAAAGGAGCTCCTCAGACACACATTCTCCGTTGTGGGTCTCTTGAACCCCAAGCCCAAGCACGAAGCATTGCAGACCAACGCCTACAAATCTAAATCGGCCCTGCTTCAATACCTTCATAGGCCTTAGAACGAAGCAGCCGAAGGTCCCCAAATCTTGAACCCGATATCCACCCCTTGTAGAAGCCGTCAAGGGAACCCTGAAAGGAACCCTGAACCGAAGATCACAAGGCCTTGAACTGCACCTCCTGCCCGGCGGGCACCTGGAGCGGCATGGAAGCGGCAGAGTGCATCCGATGACGCTCGCACGAATTGAAAATGTAGGGAAATTCTGGGATTTCGAACCAGGGGTCTAAGCATGCAGGGCTGTGGAATTTTATTAAAGGTTGAGGGTTCACTTAGGTTTTGAACCAGTGGTTTTCGGGTCTGAGGGTTTCTGGAATAGAGGCTTACTCAACCTCTGTAGATGTTCTTTCAAGGGGTCGTTCAAGAGTTCTGCAATGGGTCCAGACAGGCTTCAGTTTTGATGCAAGATTTGAGCGTTTGTGTCAGGGGTTTTACGAGTTACTTGTGCAGGAACTTTAGAGGCGGCCTACAGTAAGGCTTCAGGGATTCTGAGTTTGGAGTCAGGGCTGTTCGAGGTTTCGAGGTTCAGGACCCAGCGCTTAGGGTTGTGGATCAAGAGTTTAGAGCTTTGCAGTCTCAGGTTATTGGATTATCCCTGGAAGGGATTAGGCACCGGTTTAGGGTTTACTAAGTTCACTCGTCTTCAAAGACTTTAGTTGCAGCATAAGGGATTGAAGTCCCTAGCGTTACAGATAAAACTAATACTTCGCACTACAGAACTTACACCTTTGGAGAGGAAATTAGGGGCCCTGGACACTATCCTAAACCCGAAAGCCCCAATCCGAAAATCCCAAAGTAAACCCTTCGTGACCCAAGGCCTGCCGGGCGAGTTTAGCGACGAGGGCTCTGCCTACTGTTCACTGTGTCCCGCTGGGACCTACATCGAGCAGCCGCCCCTTGGCCTCATGTTCAAGTTTCAGCAGGGCTTCGGGTTAAGGCTTTTGGGTATTTAGTGTGTAACGTGGAAGCAAGAAAGAGGCATCATCATGACATTCGACATTCACGGGGAAGCCCAGCACCAACCACGGAGCCTATATTTCAACTTTTTGGGTTTCACTGTATGGAGCTTAGGTTCGGAAATGTGATGCATCTAGGCTTCCGGTCCTGAATGAGGACATGACAGTTGTGGCAAGCAAGGCATCGTTGGACTATAAGAATCGGTCTATCTCAGCCAGACGATATTCAATACGGGTTTGCGTATTGAAGCGCCTGGGCTTTGCTTGGCTGCCCAACGTGTGTTTTAAACACGACAGGCCGACGAGGTTCAACTGATAAACTTATTGGGGGACTTTTGTTTGGCTTGGTGTTTGCTGCAGAAAGCCAAGGAACGAGACGTGCATGGACTGCCCAGAAGGCTGTGCGTTTGCCAGATGTCGTTGGGGGAGTTACCACCCGAAGTCTCATAAAGCGCTCAAGCTCTGGAAACCCCTTGTTTTTGTTGTTGCGATTTGCTCTTGGTAACTGGTGCTATCGCTTTTGGAACTGTGGGTCCAGGTGTTCGGGGGATTCCAATCAATACTTGAAGATGCCGGCTTGACTTGACTCTGCGTCGGTCCTTTTGCAGGTGTCTGTTGAACTTTGGAAAGTAGTTGGCACACAGTTTCTACCAGCCAGAGCATGGTAGGCGCATTGAATCACAGCGTCAGTTCTGCAAATCGCGACCCCACAGGCCTGCAGACTTCAAACGTTGTACAAAATTTATGCCACCAAAACTGTATCCAATGTAGGTGTAGGGACCTCAATAGTCAGAGTAGTAGGATTCCGGGGCAGGATTTCAAGTATGCAGAGGGACTATGAGGGACTTTGGAATCCTGTTGCACGTGAGTCAAACCCCTATATTGCTTGTTGGCTTCGAGTCCCCTGAATCTGACAGCTGCCAGGCACTTGGAGCTCGAGTGCCTCAGTCTCCTGCAGCGATGTGGCGTCAAACTTGTTTATGAGAAGGGTTTGTTCATGGTTTAAGGATCTATTCAAGGGTCTATGCTTTGAGAGATTTCGGTCTGGAGGCCTTCTTCCGTGATATTCCGTCTTTCAGGCGTCGGTTGCAGGATGACGGGGCTCGGTGTGAACCTCAAGTAATAAGGGGCATACCCCAAAGCTGCCTTCTAGACTTGCATCTACTGATGCAGCCAAACTCATTACGTCATTACGGCCTGTACTCCGCAGCCAAGGAGATTAGCGACTCCCTCTCCCTCCACAGGGATTAGAATAATGACTGAAGGATCTTTCACAAGGTCCTGATAAATTTATGTATCAAGGCACCACAAAAGTTTTAAGCAGCTTCCCTTTACCTGAGGCGACTGCCTTCCTGGTCGCTTCCGCGGGAATGGCACAGGCTGCGAGAGCTCCTGGGACGACGACTTCATAGTATGACACTGGGTTTTGAGTTCGGCGGACCTCGTCGCAACATTCTTGCCGGGCTGTGGGCTCAAGTTTCAGATTTCGGGCGGGAAATGAATGTGCACGGTGCAGAGGTTCAGTTGAATTCGATTCCTGTTGGTTTTACGTTAGTGGAAAATGACCCCCGCTCCAGGTTGTCCTCCTGGGACACGTAGTGATGCTGCGGCCGACATGTGTGAGGAGTGCACTGCGGGCAGGCGCCGATATCAGTTTCGCAGGGTCGATTGCAACAGACATAGAGGTATTCAATGCTTCGATGGTTCAATGACCTACATACGTGGACCTACATGTCAGGATTCTGTGTGAGTGTCAGATTAAGTGCGATGTCATTACGTTTTCTCGAGTAACCTGTCAAAGCGTGAAGACGAAAGCAAAATCACCCACGGTTGCTAACCCGGAGACTTTCCGCCGCACTTCAGCCACTTGAAAGATGAACTCCCAGCCCCAAGACATCAAACGATCCCTGTAGACACTACCCGAACTACTGTACCTAGTCTCGCGAGGTACAGTCGAAGTGCATCTGACACCTGCGACCTTTGACGGGTGCTCAGAGGTTGTGAGCATGAGTCTCAAGATTTGCATGTTCAGTTATAGGGCTTTGCAGGTGCCTCTTGATCCCTGGAAGTCATTTAAGTTTGTGATCTGCGAGTAGGATCTACGGCCTACGACCACATCAACTACGTGTATTTACCCGTACCAGGTAGTCAAGCAGCCCCCCCCCCCCCCCCCCCCCCCACCCCCCCCTCATCACTCATTCGCCGGCTTTTTTTCATGACCCCTATCTTTTTTTCTTGTCTCTTCTCAGTTTCTTNCCCCCCCCCCCCCCCCCGCCGCCGCAACATCCTTCATCCAGTCTTCGATCGGTCTTTATTCCCGAAGCCCTTATTGCTGTTAGCTTTCGTTAAGATTGCAATCCCAACATCCCACCCCCGAACTTCGAACCCCGGCCTGATCGAACCCCTACCGGAAGTTTGAAATCTCTTGATGATCAAGCCTCAAACCCTTACATCCTTCCCCTACCAAACCTCCAAGGCCAAGCGGGCTTTGCCAGCGAGCCTGGCTCCGGCGAATGCACCGCCTGCACACCTGGGAGTTTTAGCCTGGCTGCTGGGCTTCTTAAGGGCTTTAATTAAGGGCACAGGTCAGGTTTCGAATTGGGGTTCAGTGTTTAGGGTTCAAGGAGTTGGCGCCGGCGCTGCAACTGGTGTTTTGGGTTCATGGGTTGGTGCGATGATGCCGGCTTGCCCAGATTTCACAAGCGACGGCATTTCTGAACCTGACAAGTGAGGGACAAAGCATGCCTGCATGCCATAAATGCACACAGAACATACAAGTGCAGTCAAAACGTGCGGCCGAGCGCACTCGTTTTTCTCGGCAGACGAGTTGCGAACGGTGCTGCAAATCAGCTTCCGTTCTGCCTGCAAGCTGTCGTCAATCCGAGCTGGTCCGGCCCAAGAGAGCAGAGCGAGTCTGCTAATCATTCCGTGGTCCGGAGATGCTGCGAATCAGGGTCGTGACACGGACTCGTCGAACACCGGTAGACTTGTGGCACTCACGTCGGAGGCTTGTTGTGCTAGATTCTGCTTGCTTCCAGCACATCATCGAACCCGTGAGCCGCTCACAGACAGAGTATGGAGATGATCCGCTTGCCAAAGTCAGCGGCAAACGACGAGGCATGCTTCTGGAATCTCTTGCCAGGGGCATTCTCGATCGCTTGCATCCGCAAAGCCTGTCAACCGATGCAGAGTCAATGCTAGTTTGTCGCGATGGCCGACGTCGTAACTCGCAAATGGCAGCATGGGACTTCACCCTTGGGGGAAGGCGCGTCGAGATCAAATCTGCCATGTTGTGCTTCAATGAGACCAGGCAGGCTTGGAGTGTTTCTTTTCACGGCATTAAGCTGATGCGGAACAGATGTCAGCTCAAGCAGCCATTTGATGATCTATACTTACTGATCTACACCCCTGCTGAGTTCTACCTCATAAGGCATGACTTGCAGACCGGAGTCACTTCCACAGGAGTGTCAACCGTCACTGTGGGACACTCAATATGTGTCGTCGGCCAGTCCGGACAGGCTGGATGGAATACGGCTATGAAGACTATTCTGGACAAGATGTTGCTGGCAGGATCATGTGAGTTAGTTGGCAAGGTTGCGAGGACGGATCCAATAGTTCCAGCTCTTTATTCCAAGCTGCTGCAGAAAGGGCAGCAAATGCACGACCACGCGTACGAAGGCATACCCATGAACACTATGAGCACTAGTTCCCGTGGGAATCGGATTCAGCAAATCGCCTTGGAATTCGACAAGCTACAACACGCTGGTAGCACGTTTGCAGATGCATCTGGTGAGCCCACGGCACATCACAGCATGAGGCGCGGTGTGAACAATGCTGCTGTTGACTGGATTCGCAACGGTGTCAGAGTGGAGGTCAAGTCTGCAAAAGTGGTGTTCGACCCGCATTTCCGGCGTTGGCACTGCGTTTTCCGCAGGATCCAGGACAGCAGCACATTGAGCTTTCACGAGCTTTGGCTCGGCATGTACAGCCCTTGTGGACTTGATTTCTTCAATCACATTGCTTATCGCTCCGCTCTCTCGTCAGCTGGGCTGCCCAGAGCAGATGCAGGTAGGAGGCTGTACTTGTGCGCAAGTCCGCAGCATGCGTGCGTTGGGGCTGCTGTTCAGTGTATGAAAGCCAAACTTGAAGCCGCCGGTGCTAAGCCTCTTTTCACGCTTCTCTGGAGCCGGTGACACGGCACGAAAAGCTTGTCTTGCAGCAACTGCCAAGTGCCAGGCTAATAGTTTCAAAGTCTTTTCTCAACAGGACACACAAGTACACTCGCTGTAACGTAAGATCCCTGGCCCGATATACAAGTCAAGATGCTTCGTGATTGGCGAGGAAGGGCGCGGATTGGACACGGGTGTTTTTCTATGCCGATGGGAAGCCAATTCAAACGCCTCCTGCAGCGCGGCACCCGGAAATCCCCACCGGGGATTTTGTGTGGCCGCTCGATCATCGTGACAAATTATTTTTGCTTTGCAAAATTGTGTATGTATTGGCTGACGCTAAGATCTTACAGACTGTCTCGCATCTGAAAGCCCTACAGTTTTTACCCAATGGTGTCCGCAAGCGACCAAAATCTAGAGCTTAAGCCTCATGCTGGTCGGAAACACAGCTGCCGTAATCACAGGTTCAAAGAGCTCAAACCCAAGTCCTCCGAACACCCACGCCCACCTTGAAAATCCCTTGATCCTTGAGTCCAGCGGCTTGAGCTCAGAGGCTGAGTCGCCTTCTTGCAGCATCTGCCCCCCCGGAACCAAGAGCGGAGCCGCTTTGTCGCAGGAGATATATTTTCAGACCTCTTTCAGCTCAATGAAAGTTAGCTTGTTCCAAGACGGGCAAGAGTAAGTGGCCAAAAAACTGTTGACTTGGGAGGTTTGAACACGATCCCGAAACTGAAAGCAGAGCAGGTAGGCCTTATATTATTGCAGTATAACGCGGCTTCCGGAAGTCCTTACTTGTTAGATCCGTATGTTGTTTTAGGCCCATACCTACGTAGGCCATCGACTGTAGCCCCAAACCCAAATCGCAAAGCGCTACACTGTAAGCTTCAAGCCCTGTATACCTCACGCACCTTAGATCCAAAACCGTAGACTTGATGCATACAGTGGCAGCCAGAAGGTTGAAACATTACTATCCTCATGCAATTTAGGCAGAATACACAGGATCCCAGCCCTGCTCATCAGTATCCTATCCAAGCTTTTGGAAGTAACTGCCAACCTTGAGGCCCAAGTCTTGGAGACCCTATATCGTGTTTCAGCAGCTTGTGAGCTAAGGCCGAAGCTGGGATGTGCACAGCCTGCCCACTGGGGAAGGCGCGCTGGGCTCTCGAAGACCCAGAGGAGCAGAGGTAGCCGTAGGGCATGCCGTTCAGCGGTTTCGGGGTTTAGATTTAGGCCTCAGAGTTCAGCATTTCGGGTTTCCGAGGGTAGAGGCTGTTGGATTGCACGTGAGTATGTAGTGGGTTTGGCACTTTGGTGTGTGGATAAATTCAATCCGGTTGTGATTGTTGGCTTCGAAACCTGAGCTTCGTTACCAGGGCTGGGCAGTACCCAGCAGCACCCACAAAACATCCTGCAGCTTCCCAGAATCCACCATCCCAAACAAGCTAAGAGAAGCCTAGAACCCAGAACCGTACCCTTGCAACTGTCAGCCCTCAAGTGGTGACCGCCTTGAGCCTCACCCCTATATGGCTTCAGCGCAAGACTCCTCCCTGCAACCGCCAAGATTTGACTCTCAAACCATGCCCGACCTCGGCAGGTTAGTCCATCGAATGCCAGCCGCTGTCGTCTTTGCCCGGCCGGCCGCTTTGCTCCTTCGCCCGACGGGGAATGTGCCGTGGCTGACGTGTAGGGCTTGCATTTTTGCAGTCACAGCTACGACCAGGTGTTTTAGAGAGGTTTGGGCGTTTATCAGAGTGAATGAAGGCATGGAATGCCCATCTGGCACGTGGAGTGCGTCCCGTTCAGCCGAGTGCAGCTTGGCTATGCTGTTGTCGGGAGGCTTTGTTTCGCCCGGTCTGCAACCCACGATTTTGATTATGATCATGATCCCTAAACCCTAAACCCTAAACCCTAGCCTTGCAATCCAGCTGAATCTAGCTGGAATTTGCGTTTTCGGTCTTGGACTCTGCAGTCCGAGAGTTGCTGCTCTGCCCTCAGTACAAGGGAACCCGGTACCTTTGCAAATGTCCTCGTCTCCCCCAAAACCAATTGAAGTTACAGCGTAGAATTTTGGGTGAAGGGCTCAGCTTTTTTGAGTTTAGGGTGTAGGGTTTCAAAACCTGGGCACTTGCACAGGTACGGAATGTCCCGAGGGGCGATGGAGCCACCCTGGCTCGCGGGACAGAGATGGCTCATAGCTGGGGATACCATGTAGCAGGAGTCATGGAATTTTGGGTTTCAGGTATCGTGTAGCCAGCAGGTTTAAAAATTTGGGTTAAGGGTCATGCAAGATATAGGCGGCCGGGGAAACTTCGGGTTCTGAGATGGCTCTCCCTGGTCGTACGTGTTTTACATGCTCTCAGACCCTCAGCTCACTCCGGGTGTTGCTCCTTGTGGGGGGGGGTTTGTAAGAGACTGAGTGAACAGGTAACTCTCTACATACTCCTCTAAAGATCTTAGCAAGCACGCCCATGAAACAAGCATATAGTTGGTCAGCAGGTCAGTTGGGAAGTAGACGGGCAGACGGGTGCAGGATTGCGCTGCTTGTCCTCCTGGAACCTACATCCCCGAGGCTAACGCAACCTGTCGGTCAGCCGCCCAGCGAGGGCTTCGATGTGTTTGCTTAATTTTGACGGTGAGGGTCAGGTCTGCGGTGAGTGGAGACTTGAAGATCAACTGCATAGTAGTATATCGTAGTATAATTAGATTATGGTGTACTGGGAAAAGGTTTAGTTTTTCGGGGCGAAAGAATAGCTGAGGATGTGGAGTGTTGTGGAAAGCTCTCAAGAGTCCCTCAACCCTCAACCCGAGCCTCCTGCCCTCAAAGTCCCAGCCCAAAGCTCGAAACTCGAGCGCCGAAGCCCACCGCATCCGGCCTGAACTTACGACTCCGCAATCGAAGCCACCGTAGGAAGACCTAGACCGAGAGTAACCGCAGTGTAACCGCCATAAAAATGGAAACTCTCAAACGCCAACTGCGGGGAACACCAGCACGAATCATCGTTTAATCATGATCCAACTTTCTGTGGGTTGCATATTAAATCAAAGCCACTGAGAGAACCCTACCCCCAATAAATCCGAGCATTCAAGACCGAAAGTGCCTCTCTTTGTGTGTGTGTGATTTTATATGCCATGCCTGAAATCCCCTAAGCCCCTTACAGTAGACCCTAAACCCTTAGACCGTAAACAATAGAAAATCTAAAACTGAAATCTCCCTGAGGCCCTGCCCGCATCGCTTCTGGAGCTTCGAGTCATCGGCGCCCTGGTTTGCACGAAGCTACGGCCCGGAACCCCTGCAGTGCAAGTTTGAGTTTTGTTGCTGGTAATGTAGGGGCCTTGATGGTGAGAGCAGGGTGTTGGGATACATATTGTATACTTTGGACTTCATGAGGATTGTCTAGGGTCTTGATAATGGGTGTAATGTAGGCCCTTGAAATCAACAAAAGAGCACAACTCGAAAGCCGAGGCTGATTGTGAGCCGCTGGGCTCGGGCACCTGGAGCACGCTGCGTGTGCAGCACCTGTACGACGAGAACCTCAGGTGGATCTTAGGATCTTGAATTTTGGCCTGCAGTTGCAGGGAATTTCGGGTGCAAGGTCGCTTAGTTCCGGCTTTTCATGTAGAAAGTCATTGTGACCGCAGAAGGTCACTCGGCGACGATAAAATCACATGGGGTGTGAAGAGGGTTTTTCCGCACTGGCACAACCGCGTGCAACGAGTATATGTCAAGCTCATTCTAAGAACAGTGGCAAACTCACCAATGATGACGATGACCGTTACGAGTGATAACAGCCACAGTAGTAACCACTATATATCCACGACACCACTGCAGTGCATCATGTCATGAGCTTGAAGTGCAAAGAAGCATCCATGTTGGCAGTAAACGCAGCATGTAGCAAAACTGTAGAGGTGACCATGATACTACTTGAAACCAACAGCACCAAAGGTGAGCAAAGTTTAACGGATGTTTGTAGTACCTGCATACCGCAACCCAAACCAGAAACGCTAAAAGCCTGATCCACCCTCAACCCTGTCCTGTGCAGGGATGGCACCGGCGAAGATCGTGGCTTGGCAGAGTTCACGAATGGTTGTCGGCCAGTCGGTTGAAGGGTTGCACGTGGGCTTCGAGTCTGTATGGGGCTGTTTGGAGTTTGGAGGCTGTATATGGTTTGGAGGTGATGTCGTGACAGCCTTCAGCCGTTCAAGGTTGAGAGTCAAGAAGAAAGGGGATAAGCTCTTGGGGCATTGACGGTGTTCACGCAGGTCTAGGCGTTCTGTTAAAGAACTCGGAACTCAGGTTTGGGAGGTTTCGACACTTCAGCTTCTGACTACTACCCGACATTTAAGAAAGCTAGAGGATCCTGATATGGACCCCTCCAGAACGGAGAGTCTCGAGCTTTGTATCGAAGTTCACCACGAAGTCAGAAGGAATCCCAGTGCCCCAAAACCTGGCAGAAAACGCCTTTGATTCAATAGAAGCTGACGCCGATCGGACTGCCACGACGCTTCCATCCAGGCTGGTTCGAGATTCGCCCGCGAGAGCTGGCGAAGGATCCCTGGGTCGTCGCGGCCAGAGAAGATTGGCTCCAAGAGTGAAGAAAAGAGGGGCTCAAGTTTAGGGGGCGTAGAGGGCTTTTGACTGTAAATTTGGGATTTATTTGGTGCTTTAGTGAGGTCAAGGGTATTCGGAGTTTCAGGGATGCTATGGTGGTTTCAGGTCCTCAAGATGAAATCCAAGGTTCTGGTGTTTAGGTTTTGGGAACTATCATCAGACTAGGCTTTCGGGGGGGGCGGAATTTCATAGTATCAAATAAATAAATAAATATATATATATATATATACATATATATCAGCGGCATGTCCAATAAGTACTACAGCTCTTTATTGTTCGTTAATATACTCATAGCATAAAGACCGCAAACCCCCAGTCCAGTTATCCAAGTTCCGAGGGGTTGTAGGTTTTGTTGTTGACTTCATGGTGTAGGGTCTACACCACATTCCACGATGCTCTGCATGACAATGTTTTGAATGGTTCGGAGCGATTGCAGATTCAGTTCGAATTTGAGAGTCCCGCGGGCTACAAGGTTTTCAGATATAGGCCGTGTTTCAGGTTTCGTCGAAGGCGAGGGTCACCCCTGAGCTTTTGCACTAAGGCGGCTTGATCTGGATGGCTCCAGCCCGAAACGCGATATGTTTAGACATGGACACGTTTTCTTCAGTAGCTGCTAGTTTCATGCACGCAGCATGTTCCCAAGGAAACCTTCAGCGAAGCAGCTCAAAATACTGAAGAATCCTTGTACAAATGCCAGTCTCGTTTGCACGGAAACCCGTCCTCGTGTTCATATATCGGTAACATTGAATTAGCAGTGTGTGCCTTGCGCCTCACTGTCTTCCTGTCGTCTCGGGCACCTCCGATCGCCGAAAGGGCGAGGGACGGGGGGTGTTGGCGACGCCATGGGAAACCATCACGCAGCTTAGCTGATCGCTTTGGGGGTAAATTTTAGGGTTTGGGAGCTTCAGAAAATCAGTGACCCTAGCATTGACATAGACTATAGATAGTATAGGATTGGTTATGTAATTATTGGACCTGCGGTAGGGGACCCTCAATACTGGGAGACCACCCATCTAGGCCAACTCACGAAAGCTGGCTATTCAAACGGCCTTCGTCCCAAATGTCATTCCGCAACTGACAAGAAGTTTGATGTAATTGATCAAGATCCGCGTATCTACCATCTGTTGTGGCCCACACAGTAGTTGATCATGTTGTAGTTTGTTGAACATACCCGTCCCTGCAAACACATCCACTAGGTTGTTGATAGGATCTCCGCAGAATCAAACGTGTATTCCCGACGGGCCCCCCTCAAATTTGAACTGGGATGTACGTTTAAGGGTGTCACCCAGAACCCGAAGCCCTAAACCTCTGTAACCTCTCATCCTTACAAAGGATCTGTACAACAACACCCACATGCTTCCTTTGGATGTTCAACAATGTTCAACATTTCCAAGCGCGGGGTTTTCGCTTTGGGGTTTCAGCTGCAGTTGTCTCCTTCTCGGGCATTAAGCATGTGGGATGTTGGATACGAAGTCCGCGACTTGGTATTGGGGCAAAGCTGTGAGCTCCAAAGCGCTCTACTCAGTCGACGGGCCACTTCTTCAACCTCTGCGGCTGCACCGATGCATCTGGGAGCCGAATTTCGGAAAGTTTAGGCTTCGGGGTTAAGGGTTGTTGAGATTTAGTTGTTACTGTACGGTTTTTGCATGTAATCCAGGAATCTCCGCCGGCATTTGCGATACGGATTAGCCAGGGCCATGTCCAAATATTGATACCCCTACAGTCATGATAGAGTAGTGATGATGCTACTGCGCGACGAAGAAGACTGCGAATGACCGCTCCGACGCTAGTTTTGGGTTGGAGGGATCTTGACGGCTTGAGGTTCCGGGACGTGGGCTCAATGAAACATCTCGTCATGTGAGTTCATGTTGGGTCTTCGGGTTTGGTGTTTATAGACTGAAAAGCCTTCAGACAGCAGGTGGGTCTACTCTGTTGTTAAGGCTGCTTTTTGGCGTGGTGCTTCTGAGCAATCGTGTCGTGGTTTTGGGCATCTATCGGACTTCGATTGAAACACTAGAGTCCATGAGTTGTTGTGCTGATGTTTCGATGACGCGTTCATCCAAGGTCATCGGGTTCGAGGGCAGCGCCAAGGTGGGGTGGGGGGGGGCGGGGTAATTGCGTGTCAGGTAACTTAAGTTTGGGCTACATGTCGGCAGGATGCAATGGTAGTTTGGCTCTCCCGCACAGTCCAGGTTTTTGAACTGCAGGGTTCTTTCACAACTTGACATCACTGCGCATATGCAGACTGTTCGCTGTTTGGGCATTGTGGAGGTCAGTTGGTGACATTCGCAAGCATTGCTTGCCCTTGCAGTTTTGCTGCTCGTCAAGCTTACAGTGTTTGAGTCACCATAACGAGAAAGAGAGCATGTCATTGACTGTGCATCCCTACTCTGGTACAAGACGAAGCGACGATTTCAGGCTCGAGGCAGTCGGTGGCAGGAGATTTCTAGTGATACTAGTGCCCAAGGCAGAAAGCACCCGATCCAAAGGAGAAAGCATTCAAGACCAGAGCTTCGTCCTGAAAGTCTAGGGACCCAGCCCAGGGGGTTCAAGCCGGCCATCCCCACATGCCAGAATCGCCAGGCAGTCATCAACATGTACGAAATTAAGCCTGGCACTTATCATGGTCGGCCTCGCGGGTATAGCTGCCGGTGATAGTTGGGCTACATCGAAGTTGTCTTACTGTTTCACATCTGAGTCGGTTGACGAGCCGTGAGTAGAGGCGAAGTGACTGGACGTGGTGAAGGCATGTTTTTTTAGCAGAGGTGAAAGCAATTCAGAGTGATCAACGTGAAGAGTCTGGTGATCTTAGCACGGAGACAGACAGGTTCTTACTTGCATGATGCAGAATGAGTCGAAAACTGTCCTCAAGCTTCCTGTTGAGCTAAACGCCTAAACCCGCAATCTGAAGGTCTTTTGATCCCGTTGCCACGTCTACCAACTCAAACACCCTAACTCCCCGAACTCCAACTGGTAGCTTCCTCGAACATCCCAAACTCGTCACGCCGCTGAACCCGCAATGCCTAGAGGAGAGTCGAGCAACAGTCCTTGTCGAAATGTCACTATGCCCCGAAACCTGTCAAGAGTCCAGGAGACGTTAAGCATCCCCCCAAGTGCGTAATATAGGGGTCTGAATAATTATCCAGATCATTCCGTAGCTTGTCCTCAAGACATACTGTATCAACATCCCCGAAACCCCAGTCTCATTGTTAAGGCCTGTATGTTGCACCGTACCTGTGTCTCCAGCTGCTTGTCATTTTGGAGTTAGAGGGTAGTTGCTTGCTATTTTGCAGGTTCGTGGCTACAGATATGGCCTACCCCGACCTGCCATAGTGTACTTTGTTGTTGGGGCCCCAAGAACTCTCTATTCAGGTCCATGATACAAACCTACGTGTTAGTACTCAAGCCGAGGCCGTGGAACGCAAGGAGTCTGATCCGCGACAATTTGAACAAGCAGGCCTCGGAGAGAGGAGAGACGTCGGAGCTGAGAGGAGTTAGTTCGGAGCTCAGGGGCGGTTTTGGCTTTAGCGTGTAATACAAATATCAGAACCTGCACGCACGCCCGGTGATCTGCGCGGCAACCATCACCACTGGGATAGGGCTTTGGGTTTGGGGTTCATGGTTAGGGCCAAGTCCGGGTTTTCAGGGATTAAGGTTTAATAGCTTGATAAGGGTTTGGGGCCAAGTTTGGGGTTTCGGCACAAGGCTTATGGCCTAGGGCTGAGTATTGATCCCTTGTAGTAACCCTACTCTTGTATGAGTAGACCCTAAACTCTAAACCCTGTTGGAAAAGAAAACTGTTATTGTCAGGTCCAGGTCCCGGTTTTGTGGTTTAGATACTGTGTCTTGCCGCAATCCAGGCGGACCTTGCACGGAAGTCTCCGCTACGGAAGGTGCCCATCATGGCCTCCTGACTTTATCTTCAACTTTCGGGTTTCGATGTCTTGGGAGTTTCGGGTTCGGGGCTTTAATGGGTGAAAGGTTGAGTTAAGGGTTTCTGGTTCAGTGTTGTGTGTTTCTTTGCACTGCAGCTTTCGCCGGTTGGTCTCTCAGGTTTTCAGCAGAGGCTGGATTGAACAAAGGCTTGCCCCTAAATCCGTCGACCCTCCCTGGGACCTAGGTAGGCCTCAATCATTACCGCTTAGGTTTGCGCTTGTAGGTTTTTCGGGCTGCAGATTCGTGGGGCTTGGGCTTCGGGCTTTGTGTTGCAGGCTCCTTGTTTGGGCTATTACTGCTACGTTTGTTACGTAAGATTTCCTGTAGCTATAAATGAAATTAACTTCTTATTTTGGGGTCAGGATATGTGGCACACAGGTATCCCTAAGCCTAAACCTTAAGCCCTCAGCCCGAAACCCCTAAATCCTACCCTAAAGGCTGGGACCCTCAGAGCGAAGCCCTCCGAGGACGGGTTGGAATACTTCCAGACACAGATCAAAAGCTCGATGTGCCTGGCCTTTTGTGTTTGTTCGGGCTTTGGAGGCTTCAAGGCTTGGGGTTTAGGGTTTGTTTTTGGGGGAAGGCGTAGGGCAAAAAGAAGGATTGGGTTTGAGGTTGCAGGTAGGATTCCAGGGTTCAGGCTTTGCAGTTCACCATTGGGTTTGTTCAGCTTTAACGGGTTTGAGTTTTGGGATTCAAGGCTCAGTTGTTGGTGGTTTAGGTTTTAGACATTTTTTGCATATAGTTTTGTGTTGCGGGGTTTCGGGCAAGGGCTCAAGGCATCGGGTCATTGTGAATCGGGCTCCCGACCGCAAGATGGGTTGGCTGAGTCTTTATGGTTTATTGGCTTTCGGTCGGGCCAGGAGAGCTCAAGTTTAACCCTGGAAGCACAAGCCAGGCTATTATAATGATCCGAAGCTTTCCCAAACCAACATGGAGTTATGGCTGTCATAGTTAGTGTATTGTAACCCTAAACCCCGAACCGATTCTATGGGAGCCGCTGCCCCAAGGTTCGGCTCCCGCGAGTTGACGAAGGATCGCTTCGTCGCCCCTCGGCCGCAAGGAATCGGAGGCCCGGGCAGTCATTATTTTTAGGTTTAGGGCTTTAATGGTTTGGGATTCTTAGAAGTTCGGAAGTTTTAGGTTTCCGGATTTTCAGTTTTCTGGTTTTGGGAGGGATTGACTGGGGTTTTGGGTTCGGGCTTTAGGGTTTAGTTTTTTGGAGTTGGAGGCTCGCAGTCCACGCTTCGGATTTCGGTCGTATGTGCCCACAGGGTCCGGATTTCGGACTTCAGAGAATTGCATATAGTAGAGTGTGAACCACCCAAAACAAGAAGCCCTCAATGCCAAAAGCATGGTATGCCAGTCCTGCGCCTGCGCACCCAAACCGAGAAAGCTCTCAGCATGTGTGCTCCCAGAGAGCCCAATGGCGTACTTGTCATGTAAGGCAATATAAGGCGTGTTAAGGCGTGTTGTACTCGCTGGGGCACTCCCAGCATCACAAATGAGAGCCAAGGACATCGCGGTGATGCTCCTAGGCCGGAGCTGTTCGTCCTCGATCTCTAACAGGTGAAGGGTTTCGAGCAATGAACCTGAGGATCTGACACATGTCTTGGGGCTTAGGGCTTCCAGGGTTAAGGGTTTAGCTTCCAGGAGGTCAGCAGGACGACTTGCTCCCCTGAGCAGGTCAACAGAACATCCCGCACAACCCTCGTGAGCGGGAGGTGCGGCACGTCCCGCAAGCTTGACACGCACGCTTCCACACCCTAGTTCAGGCTTTCAGAAAGTTATGCTTCGTCTTTTTGTTGTAGCTGTGGACCGTTTGCTTTCTTTGGTTGCCTGAGAAGGTGCTCTCAGGTTGGTCTGCAGACTGCGCTGAGGGCTGAGGGGGCTTCTTGATTTCAGGGTCCGTTTCTAATCGTAGGGGTTCGTTTTCATGATAGGTTGCTGTCCCGTCCTTTTCAAGCTTCCATTTAAATGTCTGCTACAGGCGGTTCGACTACAGCAGCAGAAGTTGACATTCTGACAAGACGAGACACAGAATGTTTTAACATCTGCACTGTGGCCTCCTGCTTAGTGCAGGTGCTTCCATGGGACGGTACGTAAGAACTTTCAACAGTCGCCATGTGGGTGGCAGGTGGCGTGGGTGCTGCAGGTGCAGCTGTCTTGAGAAGACATGCCTTTGAAAGTAATTGTCTGGCGAGTGGAAACTTGCAATCCAAGCCCACACGTCTCGGCCGTTCTACACAGTCCTGACCTCGAAGAGTCTTGGACAACAGTGATGCGACTTGCTGACATTGGCCAGGACCTGTACCAGATCTTTGATTCCATGGACTTCGACAGGACTGCGATCCAGCGCAATGGTCGAGCAAGTAACTCTTGGGGGGTAGTGTGATTCCTATAGCTCTTCCCAAAGGATTCAGAGACCTAGCCTTAAAGCCCTGCAGTTAATCTCAAAGGATGTAGCCTTCTGCTCTAAGCCGAAACCCGAGCTCTGCGTGAAGGAATGGAACCTTGAGCACCGGAGAGTGGGCTGCCGGCTTGTCGGTGTTCTTCAAGGGATCCATGGAGGAGGCCCGCCCATTCCTTAAACTTCAATTGTGGATATCCTATAACACACCCTGGCCCAGACTCTATATTCAGGATGAAGCCCTGCATTCTTCAGGGTTCCTTGTTACAGATATTCTATAACACACCCAAAACCATGTTCATGCTTATGGCGAGACCTCAAGCCATCACTTGCATGGGCTTCTGTCTTCAAAATTGGGTTCGACATAGACAGTGTCTAAGTTGTCAGCAGCACTGTGTCAAAACATGCGAGCTGAGAGCTTGTCTGACGGACAATGTGTCGCTCTAGCTCCCTCCGGACTCTGCAGGCCGTGCGGGCCGTGTTCCGCAGCTTGGTCCGGACTTATGAGTGAGCGGGGCTTGGCGGGGGGTCGGTCGTGGAAGGAGGTAGAGATCATCCGAACCTCCGGCCTGGGCTTCCCCAGGGTTTTGGAAGGCTCTGTCAAGGACTGTTTCAATGTGGCTTTAAGGTCCCGAATCTAAGAGGGTTTGTGCAGGTTGAGCGCAGCACTCGGGGGTTATGGGCTTGAGGATAGTAGAGGTTCGGGTGGAAAGGTCAGGGGCTGTATATGAAGTAGACATTGAGTGGGGTGCATGGTTCGAACTTTCTCGGATCCGGTCTGGGCTTGGGCCATCGAGCCGCGCGCAGAAACTACTGCAGTGCTGTGTCACCGCACCAGGTCGCCACACTCGTTCACCCTACTGTAACCAGCCACAATCCTCAACCGAAGTCGCAGCTCTAAAGATCAGGAAAACCTTATGTTAATAGTGCGAGTCATGACAGCAACATGATAAGCCGAACTGCCCTCAACCCTACATACCCCAGATGTTACACTGAAGCCCGAGCCGTAAACCGAGCCGTAAAGAGAGACCCGAGCCCTTACCAGCTTCTCCTAAAAGGCCCTTAGCATGCTGCTTCTTATGGTCTAAAGCCCGCAAGCCCCAAACACAAGCACGACAAACCCTAAGCCCGTAACTTTGAGTCCTGACCTGTGATAGCTGTTTGTCGCAGCTTCTATGAGGTTGCCTGGATGCCAACGAGAACGGTGCCATCTCCAAATCCGAGCTGCAGGTTTACGGAGTGGCTTAGGGTCTGTCTTAATGCTCTTAAGATGTGTTAAGGTTTAGAATTAGGGTCTAGCATTTAGGCTGCAGTGCTTAGTCATTTCTTGACTTGCATTTGTGTTATCGATTTTTTCGTAGGATGTCTCTACTGGCTTGCTGGATCTCCCGCAAAAACCCATCGACAACCCTGATGCTTCCCTGTGTTTTCCTGCAATACCCTGAAAACATTCTTCATAGAGGCCTTCGGACAGTCCCACGGCCAAAGCAATCGCACCTTGCTCCGCGCAGAGAACCATTTCTGGCAGTCGCATTATTATGCCTCCCATGAAGTAAAGATGGACAAAGCTAAGAAATATCTCTTGGGGCTTCTGGTTGAGGGCTTGCCGTTTAGTATTTAGGCAGATTCCCGAGAGCTTTTACAACGCCTTAAACCCAATTCGCCTTAAAACCGGGCTGGAGGCATAGCTTTGTCTCGGAGGTCTATCTCTCCCCGTTCGTCAAGGCCATGTCACCCCCAGAGGCGGCAGCATTGCGACCCATTCTGGAGAAGAAGGCGGCGCGGGGTGCTGCGGTCTTGTGCTGTGGGTTGGAGGGGTTAAGGTTTAGGTCAGGTCTACGTAGGGTTTTCAGGTTTCAGGGTCAGGCTGAGGAGTAAAGGATCGTAGTAGTCAGGAAGGAGTGGTTGCAGACAGACAGACTAAAGAAGAACATAAGCCACTTTCAATTCAAGACGTGGAGTAACAGTTCATGAAGGTAAACGGACTACTGCTGCTCATCGAGTTTTGCGTTTATTGCCTAGGGTCTAGGGCTCTTGATTGAGGGTCGGTTAAACCAAAAGCATCAGCAGAGGGCCCGAGCACCTTTGACCTCCACCCGAAACCAAGAGGATCCAACTGCCCAAGTAGTAGGGCGTCAAATTCGCCAACTGTTAGGTTGTATTCCTGCTGTTTGAGCACATGGACCCTGAGGGGCGAAGATAGCTCCAGATCCCGAACTCTTGCGCTCGAAACCCGTGAATCCTAAGTCCTAAAATAGCAAGCCTGGCACATCTCTCAGCAACGCGCTCCTGCGAGGCGGTTGATGATATCTACTACGACATGGCTCCTTGAAGAGGATTGTGATGACATCTAAACTCTGTGCCCCCGCTAAGAAGGCCCAGAATTCTTGCGCCCGGCACTCAAGTCTCGCCCTGAGAATCCTTCCTGGAACCTGAGCGAAGCTTTTCGCCTCCTCCGCCACGGCCCATGCCCTCAGATCCCAAATCCTCAGGCTGTTGACCTCAATGCTCGCCGTGTAAGTAGCGGCATACAAAAATAGCAGAACAGAGTTGGTGTACACCGTTTTGGTGCAGATTTTGATACGAGGAGTTCATCGCTCCTCAGCTAGAACAAGTAAGGCCCTCAGAACGCCTGGAAAGGCACTTTCATCGTAAGCCCTACCAGGGGAACCCGGTCAGAATGCATACTATAACACCCTTATTGGCAAAAGAGGGTCTTACCCTAAACCCTAAAACCCTTAAACCCTAAACCGTCTTAAGACGATCCGAGGATATGGATCATCAGGCCGACATCTCCAGTGACGAGATGTTGGCGCGGCTTGGACTACAACAAAGGCCATTCCGGGCTAGAGGGCTTTTGAAAGTTGGGCCTGGGCCTAGGCCTCAGTGCTTTGGGGCTAAGAGTCGTTGGGATTGGGGTTTAGGGCCGTTTAGGGCTTTCGGGGTTTTAGGGTTTTAGGGTTTGGGATTCCGAATAAGATTCCGCGGGCAGCGTAAGCCCCAAACCTCCTGTGCTTTTGCCCTGGAGCCGAAGGCAGGTTGATGGTTCAGGGAGCTTAAAGTTTAGGGTTTTAGGGTTTTAGAGTTTTAGGGTTTTAGAGTTTTGGGTTTAGGCTTTATAGGGTTTAGGGTTTAGAAGCTCTGAGTCAGGAACTAGGTGCCACAGAGCTAAACACAGAAAGCTGAAAAGCATTCACTCCTGACCTCCCCGGGCTCCGCTTAGCCTCCCTTCAAGACGCAAGGAGCATAGAGCCACAAGCTTCCATCCGGAGAGGCCCGAAATGCTGAAGATCTTGGCTTCCATCGCTTGCATAGCGGGCAAGTAGCCATGAACTCGTTTCGGGGTATTGCGTAGAAGTTTCAGAAACCGAGACTTATCACCATGGGGTCCCAAAGTTGCAGTCCGTTACCACGCAAGGTAATGTGGGCTCGTGATTATTCAAGGCCCCCTCAATAGAGCTAAACTCGGCCCGGAACTCAATTTCTTTCTTTCTCTGTAGGCATGGGTCCGGAGGACGCGCCTCTCGCAATAAATTCAGAGTGAGACTTCAAAAGTGTTAAAAGAGAGAGGCAAGCAGGGGGGTCCAGAGGAGCAACGCGAGATCAACCACGAGGGGATCTAAGCAAACCATGCTCAACTTTGAAACCACCCTTCTGCAGCCACATAGGGATCGGGGCCAGACATTCCAGGGCAAGTCCAGGCGCCCGGATCAGGACAGGGGAGGACCGTACGCGGAGCAGAGCTGAACCAATCGCATCGCAAGAGGCTTCTAGCCATGCTGCCTGTCTCCTCGCCGCAGCCAGAGGAACACTGGCTCTGAAGGGATGTACAAAAGCACGTGTAGGCGGCTCAGCAATGTGCACAACGTGGACCGCGCCTGTGAGCACAAAAGAGAGCCGTGCAGGCTCATACCCCTCAAGAGAAGGGCAGGTGTCCGTAGGCATCGGCGGGTTGCGCGGCATACGGAAATCATCGCACCAAAGCTCAGGATCAAGCAGAAGTTGCAGATCCGCAACGGTATCGCTAACAACCGTGGAGGGCTGTGCTGTCCCAGGGGAGAGGCGCCAAGCTTCCAATGTATCCCGTAGGACCTGAATCGGCTCAACATGCTCGAGGATGAGCGGCCAAACATCATCCTGCGCGCAAGTAGTGGATCGCCGCAACTGACGTAAAAGGCCGCGATGGACGCGAGCAGGGTCGTCTGCGAGCGCATGAGCGATCAGGACACCCTCAACTGCCACGGGCGGAGCGCGCTCGTGAGGATCGTCTTCAGGTAAGACACTTGGACAGAAAGAGCCCCATGAAGTACGGCATTTAGCTGAGGCATGGAGGTGCCGCTTAAGCCGACCGATACTCGCATAAAGACGCCCACATGCCCGGCACACGGGTCTGCTGCTGTCAGCAACCAAGAGCGAAGCCGGCGCCTGGTAGCCGTGCACTCTGGTAGCATGACAAGCCCACGATGTCCGATCCGGAAAGGCTCTGCGGCACTGCAGGCATGCCTCGAGGCACCGAAAACCCCTCTGATCAGCGGTGGAGGGGCAGACTCCGCCCACCTGGTCAAGAGTTCTCTTGACAGCCTGNGTCCGATCCGGAAAGGCTCTGCGGCACTGCAGGCATGCCTCGAGGCACCGAAAACCCCTCTGATCAGCGGTGGAGGGGCAGACTCCGCCCACCTGGTCAAGAGTTCTCTTGACAGCCTGAAGCGAGGCAAAGCAGGCAGTGCGGGCTAATTCCAGGCCACGCGCTCTCTTGATGAGAGCTTTAAAGAGAGATGGCCTCTGGAGGATAAGGCTTTCCCAGGCTTCCCAGGATGAACTCGGGTCGCCCAGGGTGAAGGTGTCCCGTATCCAAGCGTACAGCCACAACAAGGTGTCTCGCAGCTGCCCGACGGAGGCCGCATCACGCCGAAGAAGGGCCCAAAGTTGCAGCGGCGCAGATCGCACCAATTGCATGATATACCGGGCTCTCTCGACATGAAGCAGAGTCTCTGGGCTGGGCTGCTGGACAAGGGAACAGATCGTGGCATGGGTAAGATGCTGATCCTCGCCGTGAGGGATCGCTAATGTCTGGCGGTAAAGCGCAAGGACAGTGCGATAGAAGAAAGAATGCTCACCCTTGCGAAGAGGTGGCCAAGAGCCTGCGGCGTAGAGGAGTTTGGTGAGCACATGGGTTGCCAACAAGGATCCTCGATGGGCAAGGCTGACGCGCTTGCATCTGAAGACACGGGTGCGTCCCTGCCTGAATGAGGACCAAGCGTGAGCAGCACGGTGGCGCAGCTCCGGCAGCATGGTGGCTGCCACATGGAGCTTCACTCCCAAGTGACGGTAAGTGTCGACTAGAGGCATGTCGACAACCCCTTGCTCTTCCCTGAATACCGGAAGCCCTGCCTTTGCGCGGAAGAGCATTCTTTAGAACAGTTAGCGGCCTCATTATAGGATGCCCACTGTCAAACCAAGATCCCATGTAACAATTCACGACATAAGTCGCGGAACAATTCACGTAACAATCCTCGTAAAGTCTAGCTGTGTGTGACAACTCACGTAAATACCAGCTCCGGATTCCTTCTCNAAACCAAGATCCCATGTAACAATTCACGACATAAGTCGCGGAACAATTCACGTAACAATCCTCGTAAAGTCTAGCTGTGTGTGACAACTCACGTAAATACCAGCTCCGGATTCCTTCTCAGCCGTTTGGCTGTGATCAAGTGTGATTTCTTGTAACTCGGAGTATCTGATGTCATCACTACAAGCTTGTACCTGAACTTTCCCATGCCATCCCAATCTTCAATTTCGCAGAAGTTAATAGCCCTTCGATCGTGTAGCCATGGAAGATGTGCTGGGGCCAACATTGTTCCCGAAAGTTTGGTGCCCAGAGCAACTTGTCTCCGATTTGCCCTAATTAAACCCTAATCCGAAACCCTCTGCCACTGTTCTTGTGCTGTTCGTTATCGTGGTCGTCTTCGGCGCCGCTGGCCCGCTGCGGCGACTCAATTGGAGGCCGGGTCGAAGTTCTTAGGGTTTTAGAGTTTATGATTATGGCTTAGGGTTCAGGGTTTTTGTGCTTAAGGTCTGGGGTTGCGGGTTTTAGAGTTTAGCTTTGATTGAGGGTTTTAGAGTTTATGGTTCAGGGTTTTTGTGCTTGGAGTCTGGGGTTGCGGGTTCTACGGTTCAGGATTGAGGGTTTTAGAGTTTATGGTTCAGGGTTTCAGGGTTTTTGTGCTTAGGGTCTGGGGTTGCGGGTTTTAGGGTTTAGGATTGAGGGTTTTAGAGTTTATGGTTCAGGGTTCAGGGTTTTTGTGCTTAGGGTCTGGGGTTGCGGGTTTTAGGGTTTAGGATTGAGGGTTTTAGAGTTTATGGTTCAGGGTTCAGGGTTTTTGTGCTTAGGGTCTGGGGTTGCGGGTTCTACGGTTCAGGATTGAGGGTTTTAGCGTTTATGGTTCAAGGTTCAGGGTTTTGTGCTTAGGGTCTGGGGTTGCGGGTTTTAGGGTTTAAGATTGAGGGTCTTAGAGTTTAGGGTTCAGGGTTTTTGTGCTTAGGGTCTGTGGTTGCGGGTTTTATGGTTTTGGGTTGAGGGCGTAGACTGACTGTGACAACATGGCTTATTGATCCTTTGTGTTTGAGAGNTAGAGTTTAGGGTTCAGGGTTTTTGTGCTTAGGGTCTGTGGTTGCGGGTTTTATGGTTTTGGGTTGAGGGCGTAGACTGACTGTGACAACATGGCTTATTGATCCTTTGTGTTTGAGAGATATTCAGCTAGAGGTGTCACAAAAGTTACCACAGAAACTGGTTTGTGGCAGCCAAGCACTCACAGTGACGTTGCTTTGTGCCGTTGGTTCAAGTTTGTATTCAGACACTGCATGCGAAGTCCCAAAGTGTCCGATTGCTCATCCGCCAATAATAGGGAATGTTATAATTGTAGAGCCACTGTAACGGCACTGGGGGATTGGGTTAAGCCACTGTAACGGCACTAGGGATTGGTACATTAAGTCATTAAATCAAACAACTTCTCATATAATTGTAGAGCCACTGTAACGGCACTGGGGGATTGGGTTAAGCCACTGTAACGGCACTAGGGATTGGTACATTAAGTCACTAAGGCAAACAACTTCTCATATAATTGTAGAGCCACTGTAACGGCACTGGGGGATTGGGTTAAGCCACTGTAACGGCTCAGCTAGAGGTGTCATAAAAGTTACCACATAATACATTGGTTAGTCTCCATGGCCTTGCTGAGCGGGGCAGCGGCATCTTCTGGACGGCGAGGTCTTCTGGTGGGCGACCATTTGGTATATTGCGCCACACGTGTGCAGTCCACTGACAAAGCTTTCGCTGCCATTCTTGGAGATGCATCCGTGGTCACCTGGGGTGAGGCTGAATATGGTGGCGACAGCGCCGCTGTACAAGATCAGCTGCAGCACGTACAGTACATCGCTGCCACACAGAAGGTTTTCGCTGCCATTCTTGGAGATGGATCCGTAGTGACTTGGGGGAATGACACACATGGGGCCGACAGCTCTGCGGCACGAGATCAGCTACAAGCTGTGACAGACATTCAAAGCACTTTTTGTGCCTTCGCTGCGCTTCGTCGTGATGGATCCGTGGTCGCGTGGGGCAATCCTGACTTTGGCGGTGACAGTACGCTGCAGCTCCAGAATGTGTATCAGATCCAAGCCAACGCTGAGGCATTTGCTGCCATTTTGCACGACGGCACAGTTTTTACGTGGGGCCACGGCCGTAGTGGCGGCGACAGCAGCGCCGTGCAAGAGCAGCTCCGTGCGACGCAATGCATCCAGGCCACGCCTTACGCTTTCGCTGCTATTCTTGCTAATGGATCCGTCGTTTCCTGGGGTAATCATACAGACGGTGGTGACAGCAGTATGGTTCAGGTGCATTTGCGAAACGTGCAACACATTCAGGCCAGCGGCTATGCCTTTGCCGCCATCCTTCGCAACGGCTCCTGTGTTGCCTGGGGTAGTGCTGAGAGTGGTGGTGACTGCTCTGCCGTGCAAGCTCAACTTCAGACTGTACGCCAGATTCAAGCAACAGACGAAGCTTTCGCTGCAATCCTTGCCGACGGCTCCGTTTTGACTTGGGGCAACAATGATTTTGGCGCCGACAGCAGTGCTGTGCAACATCAGCTGATTGGCGTGCAGGAGATCCAGGCTACTTCACGCGCGTTCGCTGCTATTTGTGGTCCTGCCAGGTCCGTGGTTCACTGGGGCCATGAACAGCATGGAGGGCCAGATGGCTTTGACGACGAAGACGTAGCTGCCCTCAGGCGCGTTCAGTGCATTGCTTCTTCCGACAGCGCTTTTGCAGCCATTCTTGCCGATGGATCGGTCTTTTGCTGGGGATTTTGTTGGCAGATGCCACGTGGGGCGAGGCAGCACCTCGATTCACATGTGGAGTCGATTCATGCCGGCGCGCCGGGCTTTGCTGCCATCTTGGACGACGGCTCCGTCGTGACGTGGCCTCGCAACGAGGGTCGCTTCTCGTGAAAAGAAGTTGCAGTGTGTTTCGGGTTACCTAAGGTGAAGAGGTTATGGCTTTGTCGGGGTTTAGGGCTTGGGGTTTAGGGTAATTTAGGGTCTACTATAGGAACTTAAATACTTACCAAAATTATTCCCTGGGGTTCCTTACTTTAGTCATACTAAAGATAAAGAAGCCCAACACCTCATTCGAATTATTAAGGCCCAATGTAGGGTCTGGAGGTTTAGGCTTTTAGGGTCGGTCTAAACCCCAAACCCCTCCACCCTAAACCCCAAACCCCTAACCCTAAACCCAAACCCATGAAGCCTAAACCCTAAACCCTACACCCTAAACGATTCTTAGGTCATAGATCATAGATCCTACAAGGCTTTTCGGGTTACTTCTTTTTCCCCCACCCCTCTCTGAACCCAAACCCGAAACATCCCGACAGCCTGGACCCCAAACCCAGACCCGACACATCCCGAAACCCTCAACCCCGGACCTCTAAGCCGTTGTTGTTTCCCCTGGTTGCCCACTCATCTTCCCGCCAGGCTCCGCCTCCCTATGCTTCCGGTGCTGCTGGGCCCTTGGAGTCGCTCGGGGTTCTGTTTCAGACAGCGTTTCGGGTTTCGGGGCTCGGTTCGGACGTTTGGGGGTGGTTGGGTTGTGGGCTTTCGTCGTTGCGAGTGTCCGTGCACGCACAAGATGCGCTGTCTACCTCTTCCCCGGACCTGCAGCCCCTGCCCCTGCCCGTTTTCGCGAACCCGGGCCCTTCTCGCTGCGCCCAGGTCTGATCACATCGGCGTGGCATCCTGGCGACTTCGATTTGTTTGAGCCCTGGAGTGATTGAAGCCTTGAAGTGCACCGGCTCTGGACCTCTAGCATCGGACGCACGCACTTATTCTTGTGTATCGCCCACAGTTACATTGAACCATAGAATTGTTTCGCTTAATTACCCGGCCCCATCCTACAGGTCCCACTTTGTGCACCGATGCCGATGTCGCCGATGTGTGGGGCTTGGCTTGAGGGCTCATGGCCTGGGATTTAGGAACTGGCTCTTCGCTGCGAGAAATTGGTAACTTTGGGTTTCGGGGTCAAGGCTTGGGGTTTCGGGGTTTAGGGCTTATAGGGTTTAGGGCTTTGGGTTTCGGGGTTCAGGGTTTCGGGCTTAGGGTTTCGGGGTTTAGGCTTCGGGTTTGGGGTTGGGGGTTTAGCGGGTGGGTTATAAATATAGTGTACCAGTCTCATGTACCCTGAGGGTCCAAGTACCTAATCGTATACTCTCCCATAATGAGCCTACAGAACTATCGTATTACCAAAAACAAAGTACCTAATATTAGGTCCTTTGGACCGTTAGTGCTAGGTCCCAGATGTCGTACAGGGATTAGAGCCGTGAATTCAGGATTTAGGGTTTGGGTGTCGGCCCGGTATTAAAGCCCGTTGAAACCTTCTAGAACCAACCCGAATCTAATTCTCAAGGCCCATTCAGAACCCTTAACCCGAAACCCTAAACCCTTTCCCTTAACCCTAAACCTGAACCCCAAATCCTGGACGTAAGCTTTGAACCCTAAACCGTGAACCCTGAACCCTAAAGCCTTTTGGTCAAATACTTAAGTGGCCGTTTCTAGATACTCCTTATGCCTTGGATCCGGAAACTTGTGCCCGACTTGGAGGGTTCACATGCCTTGGGCTACTCACCTGCCGTCCGGCTATTCGGGCCCCATAGGAGTCGAGCAGAGCACGAAGCAGTGATCAGATCTACCGGGTGTGTTTCTTCGGCCCACATGGGCTCAGCAGCTCAGGCCACTATGAAACCCAAAGGGTCGATAATCAGTAGTCGCAGCAGTGACCAGGGCTGGCTATCCCAAAGCTTCTCGGGCCATTGTTGGTAATCCTCGAGTTTTAGGCTTAGGTCGACACTAGAAGTGCAAGTTGATCATGCCATGGGCGTGCTTGAAGTGCGGCCAACCGACTTACAGACGCGATCGCATCTGCTGTCGCAGTCATCGCCGAGGCTCCAACAACCAGCTTTCTGTGAGGCGCAGGCTCCGCGAGAAGACGACGCCGACTCATTCTTCCGGAAAGTTCAAATTCCCCGTGGTCGTGGAGGAGAAGGCTGCTGAAAGGCCCCACGTTCAGGCGACCATGGCGAATGAGAGCATGGCAGAGGCGCTGGAGGCCAGGCGAGACCTCTTTCGTCAAGTCTTCAGCAACGATGCAAATTACCACTCCGCCATGGCCGTCGCGCACTCCATCATGCAGAGGATCACCTCGAACTCCGAGAGTTTGCTGCAGACTTCGAAGCCGAGTCTGTGCGGGTTGGTGGGCTTTGCCATGACCCTGTCTGCAAGGCTCACAGATGACCAGGTAGATGTTTACTGTCAGCGCATGCTCAAGGTCATGTCCGTGTCGTTATTTGAAATGCAGCGGTCGCAGTGCTACTGGGTGAACCTCTACCACGACTGTGGGGACAACCGGGACATTCCTGTCCTCGGCGACTGACGCTGTGATCTGGATTCCTCGACACCTTTGTCTTTGTCCGACAGGCAAAAGTGACGGCTGTAGAAACAAGCAGCAGATCTTCTCACAATGGTACAGGAGGGGGGACAGCATCACTGCGATGCTGCGAGACAAGAGCAGGTTTGTCTCAGAAAACACGCAAAGTGCTACAAACCGAATACCCCAAGCCAAGTATAAGCTCCGTACCTGAACCAGCAAAGCTATAAGATAGATTACGTTACGCCGCCGGGTTTGAGATGTAAGATAATAAATGATTGTTTTTGGGCTGTTAGGTTGCGGGGTTCGGGCTTTAGGATGTGGGTTGCATAGGTTGCCGGCTTTGGGCATACAGTTTGCAAGGTTTCAGGGCTGGAAAGCAGGGCTCATTGCTACTAGGGTGGTAGGGTTTGGGGTTTTGGAGTTTCGGGTGTTTATGACTTTACGATTCGGGATTTAGAGGTTTAGGGTGTGCTTTGGACAGGTTGTTGACCTCGGGCACGCAGTTGAAAGGTGCCTTAGACGCCCCGTGTCAGATAGCTTCCCCCCGGCTTGCAATATCAACCCTCAGGTGAAGTTTGGTGATCTTCATCGCCGTGGGATGCGCCTCTGGCTTGGGCACGGTTTAGTGCGTGGTGGTTGAGGGTTCGGTTTTGGGGTAAAGGTTTAGGGTTTCGGTGTCAGGGTTTACGGTTTAGAGGGCTTAGTTCAAGGTGTTAGTCTTAGGGTGTAGGGTTTGGGGTACGGTGGATTTTGGGGTGAAACTTTGGGGTTGAGTTCCAGGGTTCAGGGTCGGTAGAGGATTGTGTTAGGTTCGGGGTTTGATGGTAGGGCTTAGGGCTTCGACAAATAGTTTAGTTCAGCCGTTGTTTTTGGATTAGGGGACGGGTTTCGGAGTTAACACCCGCCAGTGTCGCAAAACAACACAACAAACCTTTCATGCGTCTTTTGCACACATGGACGCGGGAGGACCCCACGACCGTAACACCCGCCAGTGCCGCAAAACAACACAACAAACCTTTCCTGTGTCTTTTCTGCATGGGTTGTACCTCACATGTACACGGGAGGACCCCACGACCGTAACCCTCAACCCTAGTCCAAAGCCGTAAGATTTCCTAAGATCGTGACGATCGGACCTCGCGTCATGGCCAAATGATACGTCTAAGAAGCAAACTGACGGTGCATTATCGCATATCATATCGTACTGCAGGTGTGATGTGGGAGAAGCGCTACAGAGCACAAAGTGCACGGTCCATCCAAAGGTGTGGGCATTGGTGCTACGGGCTCAGGTTCCTTGCAGGAATTGGTTTACCTGAATGACGCAAGGTACTTGAAGCTTCTTGAGATCAGCAGAGAAGAGTGCGCCAAGTGTCCTGCGTTTCTTGCTTGCAGACATTCTTTCGCGATCTGCGGCGAGACGTGTAACTGTCAAATTGCACGTGCTTGACTGAATCACTGGACAAAGGCTGAAGGTATGGGGAGCATGTGAAGGAGCTGGTACTCTAGCGTACATCATGCTACTTGACGTGACATCAGAAAGTACCAGTTGCAGGGCCTCTATGACTTGCGAATCAGCCTCTGGAGTTTCAACTTTCAAGTTGCTCAAATTTGAGGCGATATATCACGGAACACAGCGAGATCCCACATGAGCTCCATTTCAGTTCTGACATCGACGCTGGTTCACAGCGGTGGTGCCTGCGGCATTATGATTGTTGCCCAGAGGCACCAAAGTGCAGGCACTGTGCACAGTGTGTTTGTGCTCGCACATTGACGTTGATGCACCGGGATGCTGAAACCCCGGTCTTAGGGAAGCACTTCTATGGCGATGTCCAAGACGACGGTTTGGGTGGACATTGCTTGGTCTGCTCGCATGAGCACCGAGTAGAGGATGAAGCGGCTTGGCGGAACGACTAAGCCTCCGCTTCTGTTTGCAGCTGCGAGGTTTGGGGTGTCAGTAACAAGACACTCTGAGATCATGTAGGGATTGGTCCGGTTGTTCCGCGACAGGACTGGGACCTCCATATGGTCGGGATACCCTGTCAAGCGTTTAGCCGCCTTAATCAGAAGACGATGAAACTATCAGCAGAGGGAGCAGTCTACAACCCTTTCCTGGGGTCCCTTGTCTGCAGCTTGCGACACTTTATGCTGTCCCGGTCGAAAGTCGACATGTACAGCTAGACTCAGCTAGATAACTGAAGTTACGTCGAAGGCCCGAAGGCGACGTCGTCAAGAACTGCTTGAAGAAGATGCGGTCCAGGAACTCCAAAACATGGGTCCTCGAGGAGGCCACGGGGGTGGGAGTCGGGCAAACTGACCCGGGCAGTCTCGGAATCGTCGAGCCCTATCGCATATTTCTGTCTGTGTTCCAGAGGTGGCGGATATTGCGCGACCCTTTGTGGCACCCATTTCCATTGATGGAAGAGAGTACAAGGTGCGGTGTTAAGTGCAGAGTGCAGGGTTAGTTTCGAATCGGGATTTCCATCTCCCATGTGCGAGTGTAGTGTGCAGATCGCCGGTGGCTGCATGACTCAGGGTTTTGTCCACGTCAGCTGCAACTGTCAGAACATGGAGTGCTCGCATGGTGACCCAAACCTAAACCCGGACCCTCGAGCCCAGAACCCACCGTCGTAATAACCAGGACACGCACTAAAGCTGTAGACTCCAACATAACAGACCTATAACAAGTAGCAGTAGCATCAATCCCGAAACTTAACCTCCAATGCTTCTTTCTAACAGAATAGCCGCAGGTTCCTACATGACTTGATGCAGCAATCAATCAACCTTAATTAGGAGCAGTTGTGCAAGATGTCGGCCTGTGCCACTAGGATGGAAGTCCCGCTCCAAATCTGATGTAATGCTGAATTCTCTCTTCGGACGGGCACAGCGGTCGCAGCCGCTACCTTCGGAAAGCACCGGCTCGTCCTCTTCCAGTAGTGCTTCCGCAAGTTCTGACTCTAGCAGCAGCAGCAGTGGGACAGAACAGGACAGGCAAAACGATCCGGTTGACCATGCTGGTGTTGAGGCACCAGATGAGCTCTCGTATCTGCGCAGGCGCAAGCAAACAGAGAAAGCACGAGCAGCACGGAAAACCAATGCAGCTCTCCGTCGGAAGGAGAAGGAGCTCCATGGATGTCAAGCCGAACCCACGCACCCAGCTTCCGATTACCAGGTGGAGCTGGATCGTGATCCGCCCTGCTGCAGGCCTGGTGCTGCAGGAACTCATCGGGCAACTCGTGTTCGCCTATTGTCATCTTGGTACAGCAGTTTTGTTGGGGCCTTGCGAGAATCACTTGCAAGGCAGGATATTCAACATTGCCTCAATATCTGTGTCTTAGACGATACGTCGATGAGACTATCCGAAACCTTCGGCGTGTTGGCTTCTTCGTGGCGCAAGAGCCGCATTATAACAATTCTCAGTATGCTGCAGACGTTAGTGCTGCGTATCTCTCCAGATACTGAGGGTGAAGCCACGTCCAACCAGCAAGATGACTGCCAGTACGAATGCTTCGTCGCCCCAACGCCACTGGTCCCGTTGGCACGTGCCAACGCTGCGTCACTATTGTCCGGCATGACCGGCTGGCTCTTGCTTTCTTTAGCCAAGGTGGGTACATTGGGGGAGCGCCTTCTTCGTTTGGCCGGATTGGGCCCTGACGCGGTCAAGACCAAACCAATGTTGCCGTTTTGAAAAGCTTGCGGGTGGCGCAAACACAGGCGCACGAAGATGACACGGCACGATTCCTCCTATCTTGCAAATGCCTCATTCACCAGGCTGCACTTGTGCGGAAGAGCATCATCAACAACTTTCCGGGGCATTTCTCATCCATTGTCCGCCTAGGTCACCTTTACGAAATTCATTCCTTTAGAAATGATTTTCGCACGGCGTTGATTGGAGTTGTGCAGGACAGTTTTAGGTTCGTGGAGGTTCCTGAGCTGCCACCTGAGTGCGAAAGATGGCGCAACGAACGGATGCAAGCAGCATCGATGCAGGACAGCGATCCCAGCTACAGCCGGGTGAGGAGGTCGCTTCATCAACAGCTGATGACATGGGACAATGGCGATTGCTCGAAAGATTCCTTTGTCCATTATTGTACTGGCAGCTGTTGTGTTGGAAGTTCTACGGATGAGAGGCGGGAGTATGCAAAATTGCAGGTTTGCAAGATCTTGTACCTGATCTTTGGATTGGGCTATCCGCTACCTTTGTTGTACCGGTGGCTCCATGTTCATCGTGCATTGCAGTTTTGCCGAGAGGGGATCTCGATCCATCGACTGTTGCCACGTGTCCTTCAAAGGATGAAGAAGCCACACAAACAGAGTGCTTCAGAAATGCTTCTTTGTGCCAAGATTGAAGAGGCAGATGTGGCAGACGAAGGGCCTGATGAAACCAGGCTCGAGGAAACCCCAGCTGTATTGGCCCAGAAACGGCGACTTTTGACTTCCAACGCTTTTGCAGATCCTTTGTTTCTCCAGCGAACAGTGTTGTTGGAGACACTCACAGNTGAAACCAGGCTCGAGGAAACCCCAGCTGTATTGGCCCAGAAACGGCGACTTTTGACTTCCAACGCTTTTGCAGATCCTTTGTTTCTCCAGCGAACAGTGTTGTTGGAGACACTCACAGTACCTATTGCGGTAATGATGCACTCTTTGCTCAAGCGATCGGGGCAGCTGACACAGCTTGCACATCTTCTTCCTCGTGCGTCCGACGACCGTGACCGGTTAAGACAAGAGAGCCTTGTCTCTGTGTAGTAAGTAAATACCGTGAGAAGGTTTTTAAGCCGTTTAAGTCTTTTTAAAGTTTCCCTCTCCCATGTTTCCCAAGGTCCCTCCCATCCCGTAGATTTGAGGCTTGAGTNTGTCTCTGTGTAGTAAGTAAATACCGTGAGAAGGTTTTTAAGCCGTTTAAGTCTTTTTAAAGTTTCCCTCTCCCATGTTTCCCAAGGTCCCTCCCATCCCGTAGATTTGAGGCTTGAGTTGGGTGGAGTTAGTTAGAGGTTCATTCAGATTAAGGGTCTCGGTTGAGGGTCTTCGGGTCGATGGTTCAAGGCGTACTGTTCGATTCCAGCAAACAGCCCCTTCCCACTATGTTTAGGGTTTAGGATTCAGGGTCTAGGCCGGTTTAGGGTTTTAGGGTTTCAAACCACGCCGAACCGCGAGGTCTTCTCAGGTATTCCTAGACTATGTTTCCAAAGAATGGGCCATTCATGGATTCGGGAGCAGTCTCTGGTCTTGGCAAGATTCCATGAACTCAAACTGCCCAGAATGGCTCGTGTTGCTTTCGAAGTCAGTGTCACCGTACTGACAGAGATTTGGAGACGGTTCGTGTTCCAGCAGGATAGCTTTCCTACCTGCTTGTTGTCTGAGTTGCTGCAAGCAGGCACTGTTCCAGACTTGTTGGAAAAGTACTTCAAGCTCAAAGCTCGTGGCGCTTTGTGCTCACGATGTGTGGATCCCGAGTTTAGCAAACCTTTCTTGGCAGTCATTTCCGAATCGGAACCTGGTGAGCAGCAGAAAGCCAACGCTTTGAGATTGATGGCTGTTCTGAGAGACATCAGTGTTTGGGCACCAATTTCTTCCGACCTCGTTGAATGTCTTCATGGTGTGAACCAGTGTCGTCTGCATCGATGGCGGGGCCTCAGACCGACCGACGAAACTGCTCAGCAACTGACTGTTTGGGCCAGCATAACGACCGCGTATGCCAAGTTCAAAGATGTGGTTTGGGGCCGGCTGGGTGACAAGTTTGCAGGCAATAGGCTTGCTCAGTATGGGCAACCTAGCACGAATCAAAACAGCAAACCAGGCGACCGAAGGCCGCGAGTGCCTCGAATGACTGTGCAAGACTTGCAGAAGTTGGCCAACGAGGCGCCTGGTGCAACCGCTGGAAGCAAAAGAAAACTTTGTGGCTGGAACATGTTCCAAAAGGAAGCATTTGCTGCTCGTCAGTATAGCCCGCAGGAGTGGCAGCAAAAGGCGGTGGAATTGGGGATTGCGTGGCGCAACTTGTCTGCGGAGGACAAGGAGGGCTACGAGGCAGAAGCCAGGCATCAACAACATGCAGTGGACGAGGCCAGATTGCAGCCCTTCGCATCCAAGCAATCGATAAAGGACGGGAACAGAACGGCGCCACAAGGTTTCGCCGCTTTCGATGCTGTGTCTTTGCTGAAAGACAGGTCCAAGACATTGAAGAGAGTCTCCATGGACCGGCTCATCACAACTCAGCGAATCTTTCAGGATGCAGATGTGTGGCAAGAGTTCAATGGCGGAATCTCCTGCGCACGAGGTTGTTTGCCACTTCATGCCGTCGACCTGAACACAACGGATGCTGTGTTGTCGGCCCGATGGAATCATGCTGTGAAGGAGCCTCTGACCCATGAAGTGCCCCTTCCTAAAGATCCCTCTCAGGTGCACCATGTGGTCTGCCAACGATCTCACGGAGAGTGCATGCAATTGCCGCACCAACGAGTTGCTGCATCACTGCTGGCCGAGATGGTGAAGATGATGCTCAGTGATGGTGATGACGCAGGAGTGAGCCAGGGTGTTGAATTCCATTAGTTCTTTACGGCCTGGGTGTATGTAGATTTGTCTCTAGATATCATATCAGGGTTAACTTGATGCTTCCGGAGAACATGCTTTTCAGCCTGGCTTAGTCTTCAAACGATTGTCAGTTTTTTTTCGGTTTCAGGAAGGATTTGAGATTTCAGGAGACAAGATGCTTCGGGCTGGCGCGATGATACAATTCATGGAAGAAGATTGCAAGGACATTTTCTTTCTCGGTCTACCTGTGCAAAAGCCTCGTCAGCTGATTATCATGCAAGGGTTCGAGAGTTGGGACAATGGTCGGGCGTCCGTATCCTTGCGATCCCCCGCAACTGGAGAGTATTGCTTTCGAACCTTTCATGAAGTGATTCAGACGGTGCTTTCTGGGAGGGTGTCTTCAAATCAGGAGATCTCTTTTCTTGTACGGACGTACACTATGCCAACATCGGAGAGCCTCACAACAGTTTCCACCACACCAGATGAAGACTTGGGAGATATTGCCCGGCATGTGAAACTCCAGCTACCAGTCAAGACGAAAGCAAATAAGAAGCAACTGCCATTTGGATTAGCACCGCCCAAAAAGAATCGGAGGCGAGCTGCGAAAAGACAGAGCGGCCCTGAGCAGCAGAAGAAGCCGCGACAGGAGGTCGATGGTTGTGGTCGGAGAATGCCTTTCTCATTGGGCCTGGGAGCTCAGGTCGTTGCTGCTTCGCTTGCGCACCAACGTCTTGACGATTCTTCCGATTCTTCTGCTGGACCGTCAAGTTCGTCGTGTAACGAGAGCCGGTCAGACGTGTGCTTGGTTGAAGAGTCTTCCGGTGCGGAGACGGACTCTAGCTTGAAAGCTGCTGGGGCGGTGGTCTTAAATTAAATGAAGAGCGGGAGATCAGAAATGTCGAAGTCGCGATGCCAAGTGTTCCAGCGGAATCGCCCAACCAACCTGCTCCTACACCAGATCCGAAATCTTTTTGCAATGCAAACCTGGGTGTCGTGGACTTGGGTTGGCNGCGACAGGAGGTCGATGGTTGTGGTGGGAGAATGCCTTTCTCATTGGGCCTGGGAGCTCAGGTCGTTGCTGCTTCGCTTGCGCACCAACGTCTTGACGATTCTTCCGATTCTTCTGCTGGACCATCAAGTTCGTCGTGTAACGAGAGCCGGTCAGACGTGTGCTTGGTTGAAGAGTCTTCCGGTGCGGAGACGGACTCTAGCTTGAAAGCTGCTGGGGCGGTGGTCTTAAATGAAGAGCGGGAGACCAGAAATGTCGAAGTCGCGATGCCAAGTGTTCCAGCGGAATCGCCCAACCAACCTGCTCCTACACCAGATCCGAAATCTTTTTGCAATGCAAACCTGGGTGTCGTGGACTTGGGTTGGCNCAGAAATGTCGAAGTCGCGATGCCAAGTGTTCCAGCGGAATCGCCCAACCAACCTGCTCCTACACCAGATCCGAAATCTTTTTGCAATGCAAACCTGGGTGTCGTGGACTTGGGTTGGCAGCAATCAAAGCGTCTTGCAACATGCAGGCAGTGCTGTGACAAGATATCTGTTGGAGACGGCAGAGTGGCTTGGGCATACAATGTCAGAAAATTCCACGCCTGGTTGCACACAGGGTGTTTGCTGCCTCATCTGCGACAAGAGCACGAAGACATGCAGCCAGCAGTACGCCAGGCTATCGCATTTCTTACAGATTGGCTGGCCCAACATGCTGAAGGCAGTAAACCGCCTGTGTTCGTAGACCTGCTGAATCAGCTGCAGCAATCTGTGCCGCTGTGATCACAACGACACAAAAGGCATTGTGTCATGGCATGGAAAAATCTAGGATTGCTGGAGGGCCGGCCTCGCCCACTCGTTTTAATGCGGTCTCTTCTGGAAGCTTCACTATGTCACTATGTGACTATGTAAGACTATGTAAGACTACTATGTGACATGTACGGTGACTCATACTGGCATGTCTTTCTTTGGCTGGGCCAGGCACCAATCGACTTCTTCTTTTATGGGCAAGTTGGGGATGTGGTGTATGGCCTGAAGGTCCAGGAGCCTGGATACAAGCCGTATCATATCAAAGTGCTCTTCTTGCGGATCATTGCTTGATTTCAACACATTATATGACACATCCTTTGGTTCTGGTGTTGAGCTGTTCTGATGCTCTTGGTAGCTGTTTGAGTTTTGTGTAAGGANATCAAAGTGCTCTTCTTGCGGATCATTGCTTGATTTCAACACATTATATGACACATCCTTTGGTTCTGGTGTTGAGCTGTTCTGATGCTCTTGGTAGCTGTTTGAGTTTTGTGTAAGGAATGATTGCTTTGGATCGCCCACCTACCGGAGACGATGTCGCAGGAGTGCTTTGAGGCCACTTGAAGGGTTGACTGGCAGCTTGATTCAGCTGACCACATGGCAAAAGTTGTGGTTTGGTCTTCTGAGGCGCTCTGTCGATTTGTGGAGTATGATTGNTCGCAGGAGTGCTTTGAGGCCACTTGAAGGGTTGACTGGCAGCTTGATTCAGCTGACCACATGGCAAAAGTTGTGGTTTGGTCTTCTGAGGCGCTCTGTCGATTTGTGGAGTATGATTGCCCTACAATCCACGACACGACCACCATTTCAGATTGTGCCATGTCTTTTGTACCATGCTTGGCCCGTGTTGCGCGTGCTTGCACTGATGAGTTGAACGTGCCGTATCCTGGCATCCTTCTGAGGCTGGTCGTATATGGAATCTCTTGGACTTCTCGGAGAAGAAGGAGGGACCCTTCCAGCCAAATCCCGAGCCACTCAGCTGATAAGGTCTGTCACTGTGTGTCTGTCCAGATCTCTCAAATCTTCCTAAGCCCGGTCCACCCGGGCCCGCCCCACCCCCCACCTCCCCGCTCCACCCTGCCCCACCCACCCTGCCACCCTGCCCCAGCTGGCGCTCAGTGCCGCCACTGCTTCAAAACAGTTTTTTGGGACTGTTTTGTTCCAGGATGGCCGCATCAACGCAGAAGCCCAGTGGAAATTGGCAGAGACCCTCGAATCCTTAGGGATTGTTGGAGAAGGCAAGGCAAGGCAGCACACGTTCACCCCGGGACGCTGATCGTTCATGCTGTGTGTGTGTGTGTGAGGCAACGGGCCCTACTGCAGCCGCCTGCAACCAGACAAGAGTTCTTTGCTGAATGTCCGAGAGAAGGTGAAGCTGGACGTGGAATTCAAGCGGTTGCAGGACAGGCTTGAAATTCAAACAGTGGTTATAAGTAGTAGTTATGTAGTAAATTCTGTTTCGGGCTATGTTATGAGTCTTGGTCCATGGGTATTTACGGTTATTGACCGCGGATAATCAATCATCAGTTCTTAACTTTGCCACATTCCCGGACAATCCCTTATAAGAGAACAAGGGCAGCAAAGCTGCTTTACATCGCTTCAAACAACCACATATATATCATAAATATCCCTATTAAGACAGGTGCAACAAAACCGTTTAAAACCGTTTTGCAACCCTGTAAATAACAAAACACAATAGCCCAAAACCGTTTAAAACCGTTCTGCAAGTTGACGGGTTTTTACGGGGAAGCCAAACCGTTTAAAACCGTTTTGCAACGCGCAACATGAGCTGGTATAATGTCAACTATATAGACTTATAACTTATAGCTGTGTCAAGACTATAACTATATATCACTATATGTCCTTTACGACTATAGACTGACAAATAGCGGTGGTCTTGTGCATAATTTCGTTATGGTTAAACAACTACATACAAATAAGTAATGAGGCCATCAACATTTGGCAAAACACATTTGGATAGGTATTCTTCAAACAACCCCCCGTTTCTAGGCGAAAACTGTGTTGAAACTTGACTTTAACCCCTAAACCCTAAACACTAACCTCATGCCAACACACCTAAGGTGAGCACTATCATCTTCATGTCCGTATGTGTGCATGCAACTATTTTGGTATGCTGTCAAAGCCATGCCATGCTTCCATCTGGTTGACAGTTCGACATCTGAGGGTCAGATGGTTTGATGATAGCAACACGAAATTTGAACTCCAGTTTAAAACCTTTGGGATGCATGACGGGAAAAGCAACGATATGCCAGTCGTATAAAAAGGTCGTTTGGGACCCAGACCCGGAATGTTCTGCTTATTCCATTGAACACAAACTCTCGGAGTCTCTGCTTATTAGTAGGCCCGACCCATTCCAGGACCGAGGAGCCACCATTGACAATGCTTATGTGGATGTTGCAAGTCATGGCCCCAGTCGGCCCTAGTCAGCTGTTCTTTCCGGGTTGGAAAAGTTGCCAAGATTTCGGACCCAGGTTGGTATTCGGGCACAGCGATCCTGATTGACCCGTACAGCCCAGCATACAAGTCACATACACGTTGTTAAGTCGTAGCCAGAAACTCCAGCACACTTGATCCTGTCGTTGTGCTACTTTACCACAGCGAACCAACATAAGGAAGTGTGATGAACAGTAACATTGGTGTCTACACCAGTGGTGGCTTGGGTGCTGCGCTGACATGCCATATGAAGCTCTGGTCTTTTGGACGAGAACAGTTTGTGCCAGCGGAAGCTGCCGTGGCTGCAAACTGGAGCTATGGTAAAATTTGTGACATTGTTTGACGGACAGCGACCTTGCAAAACTTAGGTTCTCTTGGCAGCACAAGGATTCGATCCTGCTGATTTTCTCTTTTCGGACCGCGACTACAAGATGTACAACCGCCTTGCAGGAAACAGCATGAGCACTGCCGTTGCTGGTGCATGTGTTATGGCTTTGAGACTCGGCATTGCATCTTGACAAGTTTCCAGCCGGAGTGCCAGTTGGGTTCTCTAGTTCTGCACTCGCAGTCTTGCAAAGTGCTGTTGCAAGTGGTGCCCTGTGTTGTTCCCCCCACACAAGGATCATGTATGTCTTGGCTCGTCGACCTGATGGACGGCTCCGTAGCATAATATAGAACGATGGCTGTCGTGGTTTGGTTCGGGGGCCATTGGCGCCGAGGGCTTGCGAACCTAAGTGGGTCTTTGTCGAGGGGTCGAACGTGTCGGTCTGCTCAATTCTTATATTGAGAATGAGATCTCAGCTAAGCAGGTGTTGCATCTGAGGCATCTTCGAACCCATCCTCTTTGTTATGGGGAACGGATCGAATCTCCTGACATGTGTGCGGACTGCCAGTCAAGTGACACCGACTCTTCTTCGAGCATGGAGGAAGGAATGAGCGCCGACGAGGATCAAGAATGCACAGAATCAAGTGAATCGGGAAGTTCAGAGGCTCGCCAGTCGCCTAGTGCAATGGACTGGGACTCTGACGAGACATTGATCTTGGGGCAGCATCTTTACTGATAGCTTATTCTCGGCCTTGCGAGCCCGTGTTCGTGATTGTCATTCGCTCCGGGAGTTTTGATGAAGAGCTGTGCCGAGTGACTTTGTGCGCTGCAAAAGAGGCATTGGCCGCGCTTGCGTGCATGTGAAGCTGGTTTGGGGCTGTGAATTTAGGATACTGCCATTCCCGTGCTGTCGCACATTGAACGTTGTCACTTGTCGGCTGGCTGTTGGCTTGGCGGACACAGCACCGGACAAAGAGGGGTGTTGTTATGAGGCTTGCAACTTAATATAGGCCAACTCTTGTACAAGTGATTTTGGTTTTGCCATGTCGGACGTCGAGGAAAACTACGGTGAGCTCAGTTGTGACCTGTGCAAACAACCGTTTGGACAGGACGACAAGGACAGTGCCGGGTTGAATTCTTAATGTTTTTCAGTTCAATCTGGCCACACTATGTCACTGTGATTTGACAGATGCGATGTGTGGTATGCGAATCTGTGAACAAACCTGAGAAGTCTTGCTGCAGGATAAGCCTCCTTCGATCAAGGATTTCGTTTCGGTTGAACGGGCTTTTGCGACCTCGGGGCTTTGCAAGCCATGCTACTACGTGAAGCGTGGATCTTTTCAAAAGTCCAAGCAGCGTGCATTGTCAGCGGCCATGGAAGAGCACCCAGCAGTCAAAGAGAAGCTGCTTGTCAGACCTTCGCATGTTTTCATGCCTGTCACCCTTTCAATTCAATCTTTCCCAAGTTGGTGGTTGTTGCCTAACGACTTTGCTTGGGTTGGGTGCCATGCATGGAGTTGCATGCGCCAATGTTGCTGCTCATGGCTGAGAAGATGCACAGACAGTGAGATTCGCAGGTTTGATGCGCTGCGCTCATCTTTCGTGCAAAACCAGACGTTGAACCCCAAGAAGAAAGCCAGACACGAGCGGTGCAACCTGGAGGAATTGGTGAAACGATCGCAGGAAGACTACGTAGACTTCCAAACAGCCACTTGCAATATACAAGCTAGCGTTTTTGTTGCTGTGCAGTTCGGCCTTTTGGCGTGTGTAGGCTGTAGGCTCTAGTCTCACAAAACTCCATATCGTGCATCAGTTTTCGCACACCCCACCCCACCCCACCCCACCCCACCCCACCAGCTCCTACTATGATTAATCAGGTTTACCAACACCAACAGAACCTGA